>CM046788.1:42363196-42448196 GCA_025617405.1 Perca schrenkii
TAGAGGGTCTTTCTAGCCTTTACATCATGCATTACAATAGCTCCTCTAGAGGGTCTTTCTAGCCTTTACATCATGCATTACAATAGCTCCTCTAGAGGGTCTTTCTAGCCTTTACATCATGCATTACAATAGCTCCTCTAGAGGGTCTTTCTAGCCTTTACATCATGCATTACAATAGCTCCTCTAGAGGGTCTTTCTAGCCTTTACATCATGCATTACAATAGCTCCTCTAGAGGGTCTTTCTAGCCTTTACATCATGCATTACAATAGCTCCTCTAGAGGGTCTTTCTAGCCTTTACATCATGCATTACAACAGCTCCTCTAGAGGGTCTTTCTAGCCTTTACATCATGCATTACAATAGCTCCTCTAGAGGGTCTTTCTAGCCTTTACATCATGCATTACAATAGCTCCTCTAGAGGGTCTTTCTAGCCTTTACATCATGCATTACAACAGCTCCTCTAGAGGGTCTTTCTAGCCTTTACATCATGCATTACAATAGCTCCTCTAGAGGGTCTTTCTAGCCTTTACATCATGCATTACAATAGCTCCTCTAGAGGGTCTTTCTAGCCTTTACATCATGCATTACAACAGCTCCTCTAGAGGGTCTTTCTAGCCTTTACATCATGCATTACAATAGCTCCTCTAGAGGGTCTTTCTAGCCTTTACATCATGCATTACAATAGCTCCTCTAGAGGGTCTTTCTAGCCTTTACATCATGCATTACAATAGCTCCTCTAGAGGGTCTTTCTAGCCTTTACATCATGCATTACAATAGCTCCTCTAGAGGGTCTTTCTAGCCTTTACATCATGCATTACAATAGCTCCTCTAGAGGGTCTTTCTAGCCTTTACATCATGCATTACAATAGCTCCTCTAGAGGGTCTTTCTAGCCTTTACATCATGCATTACAATAGCTCCTCTAGAGGGTCTTTCTAGCCTTTACATCATGCATTACAATAGCTCCTCTAGAGGGTCTTTCTAGCCTTTACATCATGCATTACAAAACATTACAATAGCTCCTCTAGAGGGTCTTTCTAGCCTTTACATCATGCATTACAATAGCTCCTCTAGAGGGTCTTTCTAGCCTTTACATCATGCATTACAATAGCTCCTCTAGAGGGTCTTTCTAGCCTTTACATCATGCATTACAATAGCTCCTCTAGAGGGTCTTTCTAGCCTTTACATCATGCATTACAATAGCTCCTCTAGAGGGTCTTTCTAGCCTTTACATCATGCATTACAATAGCTCCTCTAGAGGGTCTTTCTAGCCTTTACATCATGCATTACAATAGCTCCTCTAGAGGGTCTTTCTAGCCTTTACATCATGCATTACAATAGCTCCTCTAGAGGGTCTTTCTAGCCTTTACATCATGCATTACAATAGCTCCTCTAGAGGGTCTTTCTAGCCTTTACATCATGCATTACAATAGCTCCTCTAGAGGGTCTTTCTAGCCTTTACATCATGCATTACAATAGCTCCTCTAGAGGGTCTTTCTAGCCTTTACATCATGCATTACAATAGCTCCTCTAGAGGGTCTTTCTAGCCTTTACATCATGCATTACAATAGCTCCTCTAGAGGGTCTTTCTAGCCTTTACATCATGCATTACAATAGCTCCTCTAGAGGGTCTTTCTAGCCTTTACATCATGCATTACAATAGCTCCTCTAGAGGGTCTTTCTATCCTTTACATCATGCATTACAATAGCTCCTCTAGAGGGTCTTTCTAGCCTTTACATCATGCATTACAATAGCTCCTCTAGAGGGTCTTTCTAGCCTTTACATCATGCATTACAATAGCTCCTCTAGAGGGTCTTTCTAGCCTTTACATCATGCATTACAATAGCTCCTCTAGAGGGTCTTTCTAGCCTTTACATCATGCATTACAATAGCTCCTCTAGAGGGTCTTTCTAGCCTTTACATCATGCATTACAACAGCTCCTCTAGAGGGTCTTTCTAGCCTTTACATCATGCATTACAATAGCTCCTCTAGAGGGTCTTTCTAGCCTTTACATCATGCATTACAATAGCTCCTCTAGAGGCTCTTTCTAGCCATCTGTACTGTGTAATGAATGACAGCGCACTTGTCAGCCGCTCCAGCAACGGACGCAACCAGGAAAAACTATCGGTATGGATTTTTGCCGATAATGATAGTTCCACCAATCAACTATCGGTGCTGATTAATCGGCAAAACGGATGAATCGGTCTACCTCTAGTCCTTACCTAGGTACTGTCAGGACCCTCATACTCTGCTTCTGACTGTGTCTCTCTGTGTGTGTTTGTATCTGTGTGTGTCTCTCCCAGCAGCAGCAGCAGCAGCAGATGTACATCGCCCAGGTTCTCCAGGACCCAAACTTAGACGACCCGGCCGGCGCCTGCAGCGGCGAGGAGGACCGGGGCTCGTCCCAGGACGACGAGATGCTCAACGGAGGGAGCAGCATCAACGAGGCGGATTTTCAGTCAGGGGAGGACAGTCTGATAGCCAACGAGGTCCACCAGTAGCTGGGGGCGGAGCCCCCCGAGGGAGGGGGCGGAGCTAGCAGCCAGAGAGCCGAGCTGAGACGGACTGTCCTAGCTCCGCCCCTCCCGGCTCGAAGACTCGACCCTGACCTTCTGCCGCCGGCCGGCCGGCTCGCCAACACCCCCCAGCCCCGCACCGACCCACGAACTGTCTCCCCCGGAGCCCGCTGTACATCCCCACCACCACGACCACACGCCAAACCTTCCTCCGTGTTCCTCTCGGGGGTCAAAGGGGTCAAACATTCGTGCCTGGGTTGGATTCTTTTGGTTCGTTCGCACTCATGACTTATTTTTTTTGGACTCCCGATCCCACCGCAGGTCGCAGGGACTCGACCTGCTGATGCTCACGCTGCCCCCCCCCCAAACCGCTGTCCTCCGACACATCGCAGCGCTCAATAAGTCGCTAACCGCCAGCTCTCGTAGTGGTAGAAGCCTCGCTTACGCACACGCAGCGCTGACTCCCCTCCTCCTCCTCCTCCTCCTCTTCTTCTTCTTCTTTCGGTCCTTTATTTGTTTCCTTGGAAACCTGGCGGGGGGGGACCGCATGGAGGTTTTTTTTGCCGAAATGTCGAACACATCACCAGGAAGTTTGGGTTTCTTTTGACCGAGCCTCGGTACGGAAGCTAATAAGAGACAAAGGCATTGAATTTGAATTGTCACTGACACAAAATACATCCAGACACATTTTAATATTAGGTATCTGGTATATATACTATATATAGTATGTATATAGTATATATGTAAGTGTATATATATATATATATATATATATATATATATATATATATATATATATATATATATATATATATATATATATTAGGGCTGCCACCTCTTAGTGGATTAGTCGACTAATCAGTGGTTTTGGTCTTAGTCGACTAAGATTTCTTTAGTCCATTAGTCATTTTTTATGCTTATTCATGCTTAATTACTCATTTCCAAGAAACTTCTGAGCACATTTATGGTAAACACAAGATTTAAAGTGGTGCTTTTGCAGGATTAATTGTGGAGAAACTCAGTTTTACAGATGGTTAATTAACTACATTTATATTGTGCTTTTCTAGTCTTAACCACCTCTCAAAGAGCACAGCTCTGTCAATTAAATCAACTAATCCATTAGTCGACTAAATCCTATAAGTGTTAGTCCACTAAGAAGATCTTTAGTCGAGGACAGCCCTAGTATATATATAGTATACAGTATATATACAGTATGTGTGTGATATATATATATATATATATATATACTGTATAAACATACTATATATAGTATATATACCAGATACTTAATATCTAGCTTCAGTACTTGCGCTGCACGTTGTTAAAGTTCTGAGTGAATTAATGATGCCGGCTGTGGCAGCCAATGAACTCGCCCGATTCCCCCCCCCCACCACCCCCCCGCTATCAGCAGCGCATCCTGCCGCCTGCCGGATGAGCGTTTCTATGGCGACACAACCCCCCCCCCTTCACTTGGACCAGACTCAACCCGAGAACGCTTTTACTTTCACCCAAACTACCTTAAATCATGAACAACCTGACAAAGGGAACGGGGGGGGTGTGACTGTGTGTGTCTGTGTGTGTGTGTCTGTGTGTGTTTAGCAATCCTTAATGTTACCATGGTAACTACCAAACTGTTTTCATTGGTGGAGAGAACTGTGAAGACGCTCTGACAGCTGATTGGTTGGTTTAGTCTCGGGTAGACGCAGGAGAGCAGCGCTTGTCCTCGGGACCGTCTTTACCGTCTCTGGGGGGGGTGAGAGTGTGTGACTGTGTGTGTGTGAGAGAGAGAGAGAGAGTCTGTGTGTGTGTGTGTGTGTGTGTGTGTGTGTGTGTGTGTGTGTGTGTAGAGAGAGTGTGTGTGTGTGTGTGTGTGTGTGTGACTGACTGTGTGTGTGTGTGTGTGTGTGTGTGTGTGACTGACTGTGTGTGTGTGTGTGTGTGTGTGTGTGTGTGTGTGTGTGTGAGAGAGAGAGAGAGTCTGTGTGTGTGTGTGTGTGTGAGAGAGAGAGAGAGTCTGTGTATGTGTGTGTGTGTGTGTGACTGACTGTGTGTGTGTGTGTGTGTGTGTGTGTGACTGACTGTGTGTGTGTGTGTGTGTGTGTGTGTGTATGTGTGTGTAACTGACTGTGTGTGTGTGTGTGTGTGTGTGACTGTCTGTGTGTAACTGACTGTGTGTGTGTGTGTGTGTGTGTGTGTGTGTGTGTGTGTATGTGTGTGTAACTGACTGTGTGTGTGTGTGTATGTGTGTGTAACTGACTGTGTGTGTGTGTGTGTGTGTGTGTATGTGTGTGTAACTGACTGTGTGTGTGTGTGTGTGTGTGTGTGTGTATGTGTGTGTAACTGACTGTGTGTGTGTGTGTGTGTGACACAGAGCTGGACTATGAAAGCTGTAGCCTCTGGTCCCGTTGGTGGTTTGGTACCGGCCAGCAGCTACACGCTGGAGAACCTGCTGTGTGTGTGTGTGTGTGTGTGTGTGTGTGTGTGTGTGTGTGTGTGTGTGTGTGTGTGTGTGTGTGTGTGTGTGTGTGTGTGTGTGTGTGTGTGTGTGTGTGTGTTGTCTCCTCCAGTGGGACCTCCAGGGTCCCTTCTTGATCTGCGTGATGAAGACCATGTGGTGTGATCGAAAGCTGATTTCTGAGGCCAAGAAAGAGAACTTTTCAAACTCCTCTTGTGTAAACGCGACTTCACGAACAAACGGTAAACCTGTCGCCTGAAGTCGCTGCGTTCTCCCGGACTATCTGAAGAGGAGCTAAGGTAGCCAGTTCCTCCAGAAAAACATGATTATGCGATCGCATAATTCAACGCATAATCAGCCAGAGTCTGCATATTTATGCTCAAATATATTATATGAATTGCCGATTTCCGCGCAAAATATGCAGGGCTTGCATGATTTCATAATCCCAAAACAAAAAACAGAAAAGTCCCATAATATATCTCAGCAGAAAGTTGAAAAATGTTGCGTTTACTTCACACAAGAGCAGCCTTTTTCACCTGTTGCCATGGGAACGTTACAAAGTGACGTAATTACATCATTGAATCACTTTTTTTTTCTTCTCTTTTTCATTTTTTGCAAGTTCCAGCAATTTCATCGCATATAATTGCATAAATATCCCGCGTATTACATCGCATTTTTTTAAGAAAACGTGCCGCATAATCAGGGACTTTTACCCTCAACAATCACATAAAAACTCATTAACGTTTCTCTGGAAGGACTGGCTAATATAAGTCCGTTAGTTACGAGAGATCGGTACGTGGTGACTTTTGGCTTCACGGTTTGGATTCCGAGTCCGTTGTTGGGTTAGGTCATCGTGTAACGCTCATCAGTTCAATGTTCTCAGCACAAAGGGACATTTGGAAAAACAGAAAAATGGGTTCAAATATCCAATTTTTCATTTTTTTTCCCACCTTGATAAATTAAAAATTTGATCTTTAAACTGTTTTTTCAATTTTCATTTTTTTATTCAGAGGATCAGAAATTGAGAAAATTACTAAATTGCGTCTCAGCTCCAATTAGCTCAAATTATTAATAATACTGCCATGATATTCTCTCCCTCGTTCCCCTAGCTATGCCTCACACACACACACACTCAAAACCATCAGCTGCACCTCTGACTCCAAAGACTGTCATTTACCTTTTTTTTTGGTCCATATGCAGTTAATGAGCTGCATATTCTGCAAACTAGAGGGAGAGAATACCATGGCAGTATTGTGAATAATTGGAGCTCAGACGCAATTTAGTAATTTTCTCAATTTCTGATCCTCTGAATAAAAAAAAATGAAAAATTGGATATTTGAACCCATTTTTCTGTTTGTCCAAATGTCCCTTTGTGCTGAGAACATTGAAGTGATGAGCGTTCAATGATGATCTCTCTTTCTGAGGTTTTAAGAATCAAACTCTTCAGACTCTTCTCGCCAGGTTTAACCCTTGTGTCGTCTTCAGCCGTGGTACGCATGGCCCCGGTCTGTTCCTGCCGGTTTTATGAAGCATAAAGTATAAAGTATTCTGTGTTACATCTTCTGATGTCACGGTCAGTAGAACTAATTCATATTAAAATCTGCCGAGATTTTTTGTTGATTCCCACCCCTAGTATTTACCTCCACTAAAAGTTCTGTTGTTGCTGCTGACAGACTCAGATTATTATTCTAAGTGTCTGACAACATTATGGGATGGATCCCTACAGAGATAGACCTTTAAAATCCTCTTTGAAACCTTTCTGTTTAACCAGAAACAGCTCTGAACCCATCAGACTCCATTTAAAAAAAAATATCCTTTTAGCGCAGTGATGTCAAACTCAACGGCCGGACATGTTTAGTTCAAGGATCTTTTACTGGATTATTGCGTGTCTCATATAGTCTTCTCACTTATAGCTTGGTCCCCATAAAGCCCCCAAAAAAGTAACTTAGCCATCAAAGAAAAAAACAGATTTAAAAAGGAACAGAAACATTGGAAAAAAACACCAGAAAAGACCCCTAAAAACATCAGAAAAAGTGGCAAAACATTGAAAAAGCTACAAAAGAACTAGGTGGGCCAGAATGTATTGTGAAACTAAATTGATACGCGGACTGGATCAAAATCTGCGAGGGTCCGGATTTGGCCCGCGGGCCTTGAGTTTGACACGTTTTAGCGTGTATAGAGCCAACATATCCTCACCATGTAAATCTGTTAACTGTGTTTATTTCAACCAAAACTAAAGTTGTGATGGTTGGTTGAAGTGGAAAGACAACCCCAAAACAGCTTTTGGTAGTTTTAGTTTCTGTTTAAAGTTTGAGTTTGGTGGGTTTAGGATGCTTAAAGTACTGATTATTTACATGGAGTTTGGTGGGTTTAGGATGCTTAAAGTACTGATTATTTACATGGAGTTTGGTGGGTTTAGGATGCTTAAAGTACTGATTATTTGCATCGAGTTTAGTGGGTTTAGGATGCTTAAAGTACTGATTATTTACATGGAGTCTGGTGGGTTTAGGATGCTTAAAGTACTGATTATTTACATGGAGTCTGGTGGGTTTAGGGTGCTTAAGGTACTGATTATTTACATGGAGTCTGGTGGGTTTAGGATGCTTAAAGTACTGATTATTTACATGGAGTCTGGTGGGTTTAGGATGCTTAAAGTACTGATTATTTACATGGAGTCTGGTGGGTTTAGGATGCTTAAAGTACTGATGACAGAGGAACGTACGTCGATGTATAATTACAGCCCTTTTCGTGTACGGAACTATCCGTGTTATTTTTGGTCGATTTGGTTAAAAAGAAACTCATATTTTTGATACAGACACTTTGAAAATGACACAAAGGTTAAAGCTCAACGCTGCAGAACAAAAAACAGGAACACGCTCGCGTCCCAAAGGTCAGAGGTCAAAGGTCAGAGGTGGCATTAGTTTCGGGGGGCTGAGAGCTGCTGCGTTCACTGACGCCTCGCTGCCGTGGGAGACGGAGACGCTCGTTAAAGAGAAGTCTTGTGTGTGATATTTTTGTAAAACTCGCCGACTGAAGTATTTGATACTGAACGTGTCGGTAGCCGTGACGACGCTGTTGTAAAATGTAACTATAAAGGTTTTTAATAATCAGACGCTGCTTTTTGCTTTTCTTAGTTTTTTAACAATCGGAACTTGGGGAAGTTATCGGAGAACGTGGAGCAGAGACACGGGAACATGTGTAACATAATAATAATAATAATAATAATAATGTGTGTGTGTAAATAGCACCTGAAACATGACTCGGCGTGTGTGTGTGTGTGTGTGTGTGTGTGTGTGTGTGTGTGTGTGTGTGTAAATAGCACCTGAAACATGACTGTGTGTGTGTGTAAATAGCACCTGAAACATGACTGTGTGTGTGTGTAAATAGCACCTGAAACATGACTCAGCGTGTGTGTAAATAGCACCTGAAACATGACTCAGCGTCTCATTCTAAGCGTCTCATTGGTCCATTTTCCTGCTTTTAAGTTATTGCCGTGAGGATATGTATTTCTACGTTGGGTTCCAGGTTGGATGTACAGAGAAACATTTGTCCTATTTATGTTATTGATCAATAAAATTGGCTTTCATCTGTCGACTTGTTCTTCGTGTTTGTGACGATGTTTTCTTAAGAAATAATGACGAGTGATTTCGACCAATAAGATCAGAGAATGTTGAGTGAATCACAGTTTAAACAACTTTAGAAAATGAACTTTTTTTGGTGCTTTTCCCGACGTTTTTAACAGGGTTTTTTTAACCCCCGTTGAGTTGTCTTCCTGTCGACCACGCAAGGTGCAACTTTTGGTTTTTCTGGGTCAAAATGTCGGGTTTTTACGATGATTTTGTAGATTTTTTTTTGGTCAACTTTTTCCGATGTTTTCGTTAATGTTTTTCGCTGCGTTTATGAAGCTTTTTTTCTGAAATTTTTGACACTTTCTAAATGTTTTTTATTTTTTTGCTGAAAGGTTGAGTGATTTTGACCTATGTATGTATGTATGTGTGTGTATATATATATATATATATATATATATATATATATATATATATATATATATATATATATATAATAAGGTCAGAGAAGGGTGTTGAGTGAATCACAGTTTAAACTCTTTTTTTAAACTTTTTTTTCATCCCTCGTGTTATCCTCGGGTCAGATTTGATTTGCTTTTTCAAACATTTCTTTATCGGAACATTTTGGGTTTCTTTCAACCAAATTTTCAGAAAAATAACGCGGATGGTTCCGCACAACGCTCCTCAAAAGTAAAACACATCAGCCCACTACTTTCGTTAAATTTGGAGGTTTTATTCAATTTTATAGCATTTAAAAAACAAATACGCTGAGTATGTGGGTTGCACCCATGAAAAATTTGCCAAATCTTCTCTGCCAATTCCAAAAAGGTTATTTTGCTGTTTGCTGTTGATACTTGTTTTGAGCTTCTGGTACCCCCAGGTGCTGCCAATCAGGTGCCTGATTTAGACATGAGATTCTGCAACCATCTGATATCTCCACAGTCTGGGACCGAACTCTATCCTCCAAGATGACAATGCAGGGTGGCGGTTATCAGAGACTACCTCCAGGATGTGGGAGTGTAGAGGATGGATGGCCTGCCAGCAGTCCTGACCTCAACCCCACTGAACACTTGTGTGATCAGCTTGGGCTGTTGGTGCCAGAGTGACCAACACGACCACGTTGGCTGGCTTGCGACAAATGCTGGTTGAAGAATGGGATGATATCCCACAGCAGTGTGTGACCAGCATGAGGAGGAGGTGCCAGGCTGGTGACCAGCATGAGGAGGAGGTGTCAGGCTGGTGACCAGCATGAGGAGGAGGGGCCAGGCTGGTGACCAGCATGAGGAGGAGGAGCCAGGCTGGTGACCAGCATGAGGAGGAGGTGCCAGGCTGGTGACCAGCATGAGGAGGAGGTGTCAGGCTGGTGACCAGCATGAGGAGGAGGGGCCAGGCTGGTGACCAGCATGAGGAGGAGGAGCCAGGCTGGTGACCAGCATGAGGAGGAGGTGCCAGGCTGGTGACCAGCATGAGGAGGAGGTGTCAGGCTGGTGACCAGCATGAGGAGGAGGGGCCAGGCTGGTGACCAGCATGAGGAGGAGGGGCCAGGCTGGTGACCAGCATGAGGAGGAGGAGCCAGGCTGGTGACCAGCATGAGGAGGAGGAGCCAGGCTGCTGTGGCTGTGTCTGGTTCTTCCACACGCTACTGAGGCTCCTGCTTGTTAAATGAATACATTGTTCATTACCAATATGTCTTGTTTCTTCAAACTTCAGTCATCCACCAAACGAGTCAGCGGCAGAATAAGCTGTTTGGCAGAGAAGATTTTTCATGGGAGCAAGCCACATACTCAGCTCTGCTGCTCATCCCACTAATGCATGTTTCTTACACATTGGGCACCATTTTTGAAAGGGAACTAAACAGGCTTTCCAACTGTAAGATTTATTGCCAAAAAGCATTGTTACCACAGAGAAATAATCTACCAAACACAAATTTCCTTACTTTTTGTACTAAGTTTATATACGGTACACACACACACACACACACACACAAGATATATACAAACAACAAATCCTCATCTACAGATCATCTCGATAAAGAGCTTTTTTCCTCATCTCCCAGGCTTTCTCAAGATCACTGGCTAATTTATATGTTTCATATGTGAACAGCATCTCAGTCTTTGAGCATCATCCATATTTACCAAATCAATCTCTGCTTTTATCTTACGGAACAAAAAACCAGACTGTTCACAATAAAAAGGACAATAGAAAACAAAATGGAACTCATTTTCTATATCCTTCAAACAACACATGATGGGACAGATCCCTTTTTCCTCTTCTACATTAAAGGGGTGATAGAATGCAAAACCGATTTTACCTTGTCATAGTTGAATAACGACAGTTCGGTGGGTAAATAGGACATACATAGAAGCTCAAAGTCCCATTGACACCCCTTTGCTATGAAAATCTCATATTTTGAAACTGCCGCTGAAAACGGGCGAATCTCAACAAAGCTGGAAGTTGTCGTCAACCTCCCAAAAACCGGAACCTTTGTCAGCCCATGGGTGTATTAAGAGAACGGTCACGCCCCAACATTTACATAGGCTACACAACTGACCTGAGATCAGGTAGTCTTCTGAATCTAGGTCGCGCAGATCTCTGCTATTCCATTACAAAATCCACTTCTGAAACTTTTTTATGTGAGAAATCAACTATGTAAGGCTCAAATATGGGCCGCTTTACGAAAATGGATGGCTAATTGCACATTTTGTCCGACTGTGTGTCGGAGTTCAGCGCCGGTGCGGCCTGTGTTGTTGCCTGTGTTGCTGCCTCACCGCCTGGCCTGCCCTCCTTCACAGACCCCGGCCTGCTCTGAGGAACTTGGAGCTCCGTTAGGGCTAGCAGCCCACAGCACTCCATACCCGCGCAAAGTCACCGGATTTTGGATAATGGATTACTAAACGCTGGTGCTCTGACGGAGCTCCAGGGCCTGCAGCTCCCCTCTTCCTAATGCCAGGTGTATGTGAGTGAGAGCGCGGTCAGAGAGCTTGTTACGCCAGCAATCTCTTACCACAGGTTCCAGTTAATCTTATAATGTGTGTAATTATAGTGTTGAGTTATTTAAACAAACGATCGGTGAAATACACGCCTCTTGTCCGCGAGTCTCATTGATAGAGCCTGCGGCTGGATGGAGCTATAGCTAGAGGAGGCTAGCTATAGCTAGCCTCTTAGAATTACTCTGGAATTCACAAAAATTCATTAACTTGAAATCGGACACCATTGTTAGCTTTATAAAACATTTAGTTAGATGTTGTATAACTGGCTTGACGAAATTCAAACTGTAAATATACTCAGAATTACGCCGAAAATGAAGCGAGCTTACTAGCCGCAAACTTGTACACATAGGATTGTAGGGATTGTCGCAGCTAGCTAACGAAACCCTTACAGCTCACAAATATTCATTAACTTGAAATCGGACACCGTTGTTAGCTTTATAAGACATTTAGTTAGATGTGTAAGTGGCGTGACGAAATTCAAACTGTAAATATACACGAATTACGACCAAAAATGAAGCTAACTAGCCGCAATCTGTACACATAGGATTGTAGGGACAGTTGCAGCTAACGAAACCCTTACAGCTCACAAATATTCATTAACTTGAAATCGGACACCGTAGTTAGCTTTATAAGACATTTAGTTAGATGTGTAAGTGGCGTGACGAAATTCAAACTGTAAATATACTCGAATTACGACCAAAAATGAAGCTATCAGTGATGTGTAGCTACACATAGATAGGATTGAAGGGACAGTCGCAGCTAACGAAACACCTAGCTAAACTTCAAATATTAATTAACTTGAAATCGGACACCGTTGTAAGCTTTATAAGACATTTAGATGTTGTATAGCTAAGTGGCGTGACATTGTGTGTAACATGTGGTAAGAGATTGCTGGTGTAACAAGCGCGCTGACCGCGCTCTGACTCTCACACAACGGGCCATTTAGCTAGCAGGAAGAGGGGAGCTGCAGACCCTGGACATCGTCAGGGCTGCCAGCCTAACGGAGCTCACAGCAGGCCCTGGAGCTCTGTCAGGGCTGCCAGCCTAACGGAGCTCACAGCAGGCCCTGGAGCTCTGTCAGGGCTGCCAGCCTAACGGAGCTCACAGCAGGCCCTGGAGCTCTGTCAGGGCTGCCAGCCTAACGGAGCTCACAGCAGGCCGGGGTCTGTGAAGGAAGGCAGGCCGGGCGGCGAGGCAGCAGCACCGCCGCTGAAGTCCGACACACAGTCTTACCATATTTGCAATTAACCATCAATTCTCGTAAAACGGCCCATATTTGAGCTTTATATAGTTGATTTCTCACATAAAAAAGTCTCAGAAGTGAATTTGGTAATGAAACATTGCAGTCTCTGGAATATGAGATTCTGTCGCTTCTCTAATGGTTGTGTATTGGGGATTCGCTCAACCAATCAGCGCGCATCTCTTATGTCTGCCTATGGCAATTCGCTCAACCAATCAGCGCGCAGCTCATCTAAATATTCACGAGCATACCATATTTTAATAAAGGGAACCTCACTCACGAACTCCCTAAATATAGACAGCATATTAAATGCCCGACCAGAGAGGAGAACATTCTGGATCACTGTTACACCACAGTCAGGGATTCTTATCACGCCGTCCCCCGTGCTGCACTGGGACACTCTGACCACGTCATGGTCCACCTGATCCCCACCTACAGGCAGAAAATAAAGCTCTGCAAACCTGTTGTGAGGACATCAAGGAAGTGGACCAGTGAGGCTGTGGAGGATCTCCAGTCGTGTTTGGATTCTACTGACTGGGATGTGTTCAGGACTGCTACCAACAGTCTGGATGAGTACACAGAGGCTGTGACGTCATACATCAGCTTCTGTGAGGACTGCTGTGTTCCATCATGCACCAGGGTGAGTTACAACAATGACAAACCCTGGTTCACAGCCAAACTCAGAAGGTTAAGGCTGGCTAAGGAAGACTCGTTCAGGAGTGGGGACAAAGACAGATTTAAAGAGTCAAAGTACAAGTTTAGCAAGGCGGTGAAGGAGGCTAAACGACGATACTCTGAGAAACTCCAAAACCAGTTCTCAGCTAATGACTCTGCAACTGTCTGGAAAGGACTTTGCAGATCACCAACTACAAGCCTAAAACCCCCCCACTCCTTCGATGACCGACACCTAGCCAACGACCTGAACGAGTTCTACTGTCGATTTGAAAGACAAAAGGTCAGTCCTGACACCATCCCCCCACGACACCTCCCTACAGCTACAGCCACTGTGCATCACCTCCACCTCACCCACCTCAGCAGGGACCTTGGGCCCCCCCCCCACCAAAGCCCTCCTTAAAGGTCTCCACCTCCACCCCCCCTACCCACCTCAGTGACGACTCTCTCCATCCACGAGAGGGACGTCAACAGACTCTTTAGGAGACAGAATCCCAGGAAAGCTGCTGGACCAGATGCTGTCTCCCCATCAAGCTTGAAGCACTGTGCTGACCAGCTGTCTCCAGTGTTCACAGACATTTTTAACACCTCACTTGAGACATGTCATGTGCCAGCCTGCTTCAAGACCTCAACCATCATCCCTGTCCCCAAGAAGCCAAGGACCACAGGACTTAATGACTTCAGACCCGTCGCCCTGACCTCTGTGGTTATGAAGTCCTTTGAGTGCCTTGTGCTTTCACACATCAAAGCCATCACCGACACCCTCCTGGACCCCCTGCAGTTTGCCTACAGAGCCAATAGGTCTGTAGATGATGCAGTCAACCTGGCCCTCCACTACATCCTCCGGCACCTGGACTCTGCAGGAACCTACGCCAGGATCCTGTTTTTGGACTTCAGCTCTGCCTTCAACACCATCATCCCGGCTCTGCTCCAGGAGAAGCTCTCCCAGCTTGGTGTGCCTGACTCCACCTGCAGGTGGATCACTGACTTTCTGTCTGACAGGAAGCAGCATGTCAAGCTGGGGAAACACGTCTCCAACTCACAGACCATCAGCACTGGATCCCCTCAGGGCTGTGTTCTTTCGCCTCTGCTCTTCTCCCTCTACACCAACAACTGCACCTCCAGTCATCAGTCCGTCAAGCTTCTGAAGTTCGCGGACGACACCTCCCTCATCGGACTCATCTCTGATGGAGACGAGTCCGCTTACAGGTCGGAGGCTGACCACCTGGTGAAGTGGTGCAACCAAAACAATTTAGATCTCAACGCTCTAAAGACAGTGGAGATGGTTGTGGACTTCAGGAAGAACCCAGCCCCACCTGCCCCCCCCCCATGACCCTCTGTGGCTCCACAATTAACATTGTGGAGTCTTTCCGCTTCCTGGGAACTACCATCTCCCAGGACCTCAAGTGGGAGCTGAACATCAGCTCCCTCGTCAAAGCACAACAGAGGATGTACTTCCTGCGGCAGCTGAAGAAATTCAACCTGCCAAAGACAATGATGGTGCACTTCTACACAGCCATCATTGAGTCCATCCTCACATCCTCCATCACCATCTGGTACGCTGCTGCCACTGCCACTGCCAAGGGCAGACTGCAGCGTGTCATTCGGTCAGCTGAGAAGGTGATTGGCTGCAATCTGCCGCCGCTCCAGGACCTTTACGCCACCAGGACTCTGAAGCGTGCTGGAAAGATTGTGGCTGACCCCTCCCACCCCGGACACAAACTCTTTGAGCCACTCCCATCTGGCAGGAGGCTGAGGTCCATCAGGACCAAAACCTCACGCCACATGAACAACTTTTTCCCCTCCGCCACTAGCCTTATTAACAAGGCCCGGAAACCACCCTGACTCTCCACCTGGCTCTTCATGCCACTGTTCTCTCTGCGCTAATGCTCTTTGCTCTTTATTTATCTATTTTATTTTATTTCTATCTTTATTTTTAATTTAATACATACTGTGTACATATACTTATTGTTTATACCTATACTTATATTGTTTAATATTACATTTAGAGAATGTGTGATGTGCACCAACAACACCAAAACAAATTCCTTGTATGTGTCAAAAAACGTACTTGGCAATAAAACCCTTTCTGATTCTGATTCTGATTCTGATTTGGAAGAAAAGTAGAGAGGGCATCACACCAGAACCGTGCCATCCTGGTCCAAATACAGGTCCTCGCCACTCTGGGTGAAACCAGCTGTTTCCAGAGGGAAATGGCTGACAGCTAAGAGTATTTTTTTTTATACATATTATATATAATCTTCAACTTTATCATTAAGGCTTGTTTGGATATAATATATAGTTCTGTTAAATCTTATTATATAGGTCTGGTATATCGAAGCTGTCCCGGAGTGCCGTAATGCCTGACGATTTTTGGACGTATTATTAATATATGTAGTTATAGATCAGGTTTCCCTACACTGTGCAAGAACAGGCCAAAATTATAATTCAATTTGCAGCAATTCACCAGCGTCTGAGAAGTTTTATAAACCTGAATTTCTTTTGGCGTATGCCATTTTGGACTTTTGGGCGTGCGTACACTTATAGTAAGGATCCTCAGTTTTATAAATGAAACCCCAGTTGTACCATAAAATAGAATGAGAAATAGTATTGTTTTATTACAATTCTATACAATATTAAATAGGGTAATAACATACAGTAGGTGATATGTGAGTTGAAAAGCCACTTGGTGACCTTCAAATACAAATGAATTACTTCAAATTTCCATTATTTTATGTTTATATCATGCTAAGCATAATTGTGCCATGATGACTATATTTTATGTAGATTTGATAGATATGTAGAAGTTTGAGTTTAAGTTTAATAAAAAAACAGTATTGCCAAATTTTCAATATCCCGCCTACAACTCATTTGGTGGGCAACAAAATGAGTTTAAAGTCATAATTCACAGTTCTACACACAGGCAAGTTAAGGTCTTTTGGCTTTGTAGGGGAGATCAGTTCTCACATGTTTGCACCATGATGTTTCCCTCAAACTTTGAACCCTGAAAAGTGTAATGCATGATGAGGTTGGGCCAGTAAGTAACACAGATAAACATCTATTATTTGGTGCAGATACCAAAATGTTAAAAAATACACTTATGAAATTGACCCAGAGTTCTTAATTTGTGTTTCTTCAGATTGTATTGCAGTAGACCCCATAAGGTTATCCTACAACTGATTTTGATACTGTACTGTACGGATGGGAGCTACAGGTCATGCTTTGAGGGCGGCTGTGGCTCAGTGGTAGAGCGGTTGCCTGCCAATTGGAAGGTTGGTGGTTTGATCCCTGGCCCTGCAGTCCCATGTCGAAGTGTCCTTGGGCAAGACACTGAACCCCGAGTTGCCCCCAATGCTGCGCATCGGAATGTAAATGTGTGTGAATGTTTATCTGATGAGCAGGTGGCACCTTGTACGGCAACCAACTGTATGAATGTGTGTGAATGGTGAATGGTTCCTGTACAATGTTAAAGCGCTTTGAGTAGTCGTTGAGACTAGAAAAGCGCTACAGTCCATTTACATTTGAATTCATAAGATTTAACAATACAGTGTTAGGGACAGATCAGATGGACAGAGACTTGAGACTTGACTTGGACTTCCAAAAAATTACTTGTGAACATCTCTGATGTCTAGTGGCATAGTCATATTTATTTAAACTAAATGTTCAATTATTATAAAAAATAGATGGTTTCTTGTTACAAGAATGTTCCTAAAAATACAAATAATTAATAAAATAATCTGTTTTTCACAGATAGCCAACCTAAACATTTGTGAATTGCAATTGTGTTTTGTACAATTTGCAATTTTTTATTTTGTCTTGAGTTGTATTAGGCCATACTGCTGAACAATAGTCAATATTAGACAATATTACAGTTTTTCACGATCGCTATGACACTTTTTTCAATACTTTTAACAACTTTCCTAAACTCTTAACACAGTTAGCACAACATATGTCTGTGTAGGCTATACAATTAACACATTTCTTGTTGTTTTGACACAAAATGCATACAGTTAACACACATTTAAAACGCTTGAACTTCTTTTACACACAAGCTCCACCAAAAACAAAACAATGGATCTTTACTGCCAAATTTCCAAATGCTTTCACACTGTATGTCAGAACAGATAACATCATGTTCTAAACCTAACTTATAGGCTAAAGTCAAAGTGAACAGCTGTTCAAATTGTAAATTGAAACACAAATATATCCCCTACATTTTATACATGCATTTATTGGAAACAGCTGATTGAAGTTATGCAAATACGTAGATCAATCCCAGCTGATTCCCTTCTAGGAAACACACTCAGCTGTTGAGGTTCTTTCAATCCCATGATCATATGGTAGTACAGTAAAAGAGGACCTATTTGAACAATATACTGTAGATGAACACAGAAAATAAGAAAAATGCCTTCATGAGGGAGAGGAAGAGGAGTACCAGGACAATTCTGTCTCTGTCTCCTTATTTTCATAAACCATACATTCTATAAAGCTACTCTGACATGGGTCATTCATTTTTTGTATTGAATCTCTGCAGCAAAAGAAACAAAATAGTGGCCTGGTTGGTTCAGTGGCTAAGCAGGCGCACATATACTTGGAGGTTTATGCCTTGACTCAGAGGTCCAGGGTTCAAATCTGGCTTGTGATGATTTCCTGCATGTCTTCCCCCCCCCTCTCTCCCCCCTCTCTCCCCCCCTTTCTCAACTAGCTGTCCTGTCAAATAAAGGTGGAAAAGCCCAAAAAATAATCTTTACAGTAAAAGAAATATGCATGCATTTACTAAACCCAACAAAACAAAAATGTAGAGATACTTCAAGAGAAACTGCAGTCCAAAACACAATCTATGATCAATACAATATAATATTGTCTGTTGTATAAGGGCAGACCTGACTGACACATTTAAAATAATGCAGTTTCTGTAATTCCATCTGATGTTAGAGTTTTTTATGACATTGTGCAGTGATTGACTAAATATTCCTGTTGGGAGAGAACATGTGTTAGTGTTTTGGAAGAATTATTTGATTTTGAGACATGATTGCATTGTTTTGGTAGACATAGTGTATTGTGTTAGTGAATTATTGTATTTTGAAAATCAGTGTTGGAGTTTAGTTTACAATGTGTGATGTTGAGCATGAAATTAACTGTTTTGCCAATTGTGTGTTGTAGGTGTGTTGGTGCGTTAAGAGTTTAGGAAAGTTGTTAAAAGTACTGAAAAAAGTGTCATAGCAATCGTGAAAAACTGTAAATATTGAATCACCACTTTGGTTGAGCTTTCTGACAAACATGGTGCAGATGTTTTAACAACAGAAACACCACTTCCCATCTTATCAACCATCATATTTATATGTTTTGTCCATGATAATTTACTATCTAAACTAACTCCCAGAGGTTTTGGTCTCTTGGATCTGTTCAACAGTTAGATCATTTATGCAAATCTTCAGCTCAGGTTGATTATGAAGAGTATAATCTAAACCTAATATTATTTTCATCTTTAAAAGATTAAAGCCCAATTTATGGTCCTGTGTAAGGTACGTGTTGAGAGCTGTAGTCTGATGTGCACCTTAAACAAATGTAACTACATGTCTCAGCGACACAGACCGCAACAACTGTGATACTGGATATTTGTTGCAGATATCTGCAATAAATATCCAGTCCAACTATTAAATGTTAAGACAACTTTCCATGTAAGACCAATAAGGGAACAAAATGAGAGGAGGTAGATCTTTCAACATTGTTCCTGATATTTCGACCTATTTTCAATATTGCAATTGTTTTTTGATAATATCGACTTCATCTTAGTCATTGATTTTTCTTTATTGCAATTTTTTCAATTAATATTTATTCTTTTTATTATGCCTGGCACTAATACTGAAAGTTCAAGTTTATTCTCGACATCATGAATGTTTTTGAAATTCAAAAAAATAAATAAAGATCATCCTCGACTGAAAAACAACTTGTGTGTAAACCAGCTTTTCTGTTCAGTGTTTGGTGCTCAAGTCACTTTTTAATCAGGCCTTGTGTTCAACAACTGCTTTATTTTACAGTTTTTATTCTACAATCACATATTTACAGATTTCTGTGACTCATAAACCATCTTAGCCTGGCTGACACCAGACCCTTCTCAGTTGTAACTGAAACAAATAAAAACTACCGAAAGTGACCAGTAATTATCCAAAACACTTCACACAAGATAGAAACATCCATTAACTTTTTATACCCGGTATAACAACGACACATACTGTGTTCTGTAGACACTATGGGATGTAATAGGCTTTACTCTTAAATGAAGCTTCATGACACAATTACATATTCAGCAATATGTTTTCTGTGGCTGCACATCAAATACAAATAAATGTGTATCTGATTATATAATCAACACATTCATTTGATGCATCATGACACACGTTATATAGAGGACATCTATTTAAACCTGTTAAACCCACAGATTTTTATTATAAATTTCAGAAGAAATCAGTTTCTAAAGACACCAAATATGTCAAGATGAAGTTTGATTTAATTTGCAAAGAATTGCTGCACATTTAACCATATGATAATAAATGGAATAAAGTGTAAATCAGTCACCACAGGAAACAGATTCTGTAGAAAATAATAGGTAAAATATATGAATATGTACATTTGTTCCCTTGATTAAAAATAAATCAATACCTGAAATGAGATCAGTGATTAGTTTACTCTGACAGGAGAGATGATCAGAGGGGCAGAGTTTTTACCACCTTCATTACGACCAGGACAGAAGTATGGGAAGAGTTTCTCAGTGAAGGAGCAGCCAGTAAAGGAGTAGATAAGAACTGTAGCATCTACGTCATAAAAGGAGACCAAACCCTCCTCATAATCCACAAACACCCCCACCTTCTGAGGAGGAGACTTCAGAGAGAGACGGACACGAGGGCCAGCAGCAGCTTTGTACTCATTGCCATTTCTCAACAATATAGCCCAGAAACCTTTCTTAGGGCTCACTGTGATTGCTCCCTTCCTGTTGATCGACTCTCTGGCCACTCCTAAATCCCATTTAATCTTTCCTTTAACTTGAACCTCAAAATAAAATCTGCCTGAAGAGAAACTCTGCTTTCCTAAAACACAATGACACTTAGAAAATCTCTCTGGGTTGTCTGGGGGAATCTTCCACACATCACCATGATTCACTTGTTTCCCATCATCAGACAGGATGAGATAAGGATGTGCTGTATCAGGATCAAGAGTCACATCCACTGCATACTGCTGGACCCTCTTCAGCTCGGCTTCAAGCAGCTTCTTCATCTCTTTACTGAGTGTCTCCTCCAGCTGAACCACAGCTTTCACCACAGTCCCCTCATATGATGATGGACGGACGCTGACCTCTGTCCAGTCCTTGGTGGGTGGGGGTTGTTGGATGTTTAGGGACTGGACACTCTGGAGAAGATGGAGGTGGTCTTCAGAGCGTGAGAGCTGCTCCACCTCAATGCTTCTCTTCATCAGCTCAGAGATTTCCTGTTCCAGCTCTTTGATGAAAGCTTTGGCCTGTTTTTCTGTTGTTTTCTGCTTCTCTTTGATTGTGTTGATGAGCTCATTCAGGCCTCTCTCAACAAACTCCTTCAGAGAAGTGAAGACCTGAACACCTTCTGCTATCTCTCTGTCTGCATCTTCCTCACTGAGGTCGACTGAGTGTTGGATCTCCTGAATCTTCAGTCTTCTCTTCTGGATCATCTGCTGGATTTCAGCCTCTGTCTTCCCCAGCTCTACCTTCTTTCCTTCATATCCTTCTTTCAGAGGAACAACATCATGCATCTTGTGATCTAAAACAGAGCAGAGCATGCAAACACATGTCTGGTCGGTCTTACAGAACAGCTCCAGAGGTTTATCGTGCTCTGTACACATCCTGCCTTCCAGGTTCTCCACAGGGTCGATCAGCTGATGTCTTTTCAGGCCTAACGTTGTCAGATGAGGCTCCAGGTGAGTTTCACAGTAGGAGACCAGACACACCAGGCAGGACTTCAGGGCCTTCAGTTTGGTTCCAGTGCAGACGTCACAGGGAACTTCTCCTGGTTTGGACACTTGTTGCTCTGAGCTGCTGCTGGCTTTCTGTTGAGCTGACTGTCTGAACTGAGCGACCATCTCAGACATCAAAGTGTTGACCCTCAAATCAGGTCTTGTGGTAAAACCCTCCTTACACATTGGACACAGGTACTGGTCATTAGTATTCCAGTGTTCAGTGATGCAGTTTTTACAGAAGTTGTGACCACATGGTGTGCTGACAGGATCAGTGAACACATCCAGACAGATGGAGCACAGAAACTGATCTTCAGATTGCAGAACGCTCACAGCAGCCATATCTACACATGGTGTGAATGAAAATAAAACATTAAAAATACAGTTTATTTAATGTTGCAAGCAGTCATGAACAAGCCCTCGCCCATTCCTGTCAGGGATACTGATGGAGAGCCGGTCAACACGGCTCTTGCATTTTACAGGATCATCAAACAATGTGTGCATGAATTAGACATTATTTCCGACGTGTGGCACTAAAAATTAGGTATTGTACATTTTGTACCACTTCCTGTGTCCACTATGTGGCGCTAGAGAACACACACTAATGAAACGTCATGTTGCTGTGTATCATATGTAGACCACACCATGTAAATTTCATGTAAATCTAATGATTTAATCTAATCTAGTGTCACATACGACTTACTTTCTGTTATCAGTAGGTAGTGCTATAAATTTGACTTAATATAGGCGTGTAGATGTCTTCAGCAATTTGGGGCAGATTGGAGAGCATAAAGTCAAGTTAACAGCTTCCTGTGTTATGGTGAAATATGCAAATTGACCGACATCATTTCATTCCGAGGTAACACAGAAGCTTCCCAATTTGGCACCGTGAAGGTCTTGAGATTCTGCTGACCTAATTTCAGATGGATGTGTTGAATCTCCAAAGAGGACTTTCTAACAGTTCCACATGTTGTCACATGATTTATGACATCATCGTTCGAGTTATCGACTAATCCTTTGCAAATTAGCATCACATTATTCGGAGGGTTATACAAATAAAATACAAAACAAATCTAATAACCCCTCTAGGAGGAAGTCAAAAATGTTTGCTTAAAATAAATGCAAACTGCACAAAGCTAATGAGAGCAATTTGAAAACATGTCCGAAATTATGTGAGCAACGTAGGTACATAAAACCGTGAATACGAGAGAAGTTGTATTCCAACTAAGGCTTTTCATACATTAGGGGGAAGCTATGAAGCTCACTATTAAAGCATGAACCCGCAGCTGAATATTCTCGCAACGTTCACAGGTTTTGATGCGTTTGTTGAATTTTTTGAGTTTTCGTGTAGGGGTGTCAACAATGAATTAAGGGCCTCAAAAACGTGTTCAAAGGCTGAAAGTAATTGGGAGCGCTGTAGAGCCAACATGCTGCAGCCAAAGCCCAATTGCGACATTATATCTGAATAATTACTTGTTTGAATATGGATGTCAAATATTGTAAGTTTGTGCATCCTAAAGACCTCATCAGGGCATGGAATTAACACCTGCCCACCCGCCAAATGCAGGTGAATTTTGCAATTGGCGGGTAACACTGTCAATCTACCTGCCACTTTGGCAGGTAGCCAATGAGAATTGAGTGATTCAGACGTGTAACTATCGGTAAGCAGGGTACGCGGTTGCTTACGGGCCTGGTCCAATCAGGAGCCTGCATCACTGGAAGACATTGATTGACAACCGGGGCCCCCTATCGCATTTTCATTACTCACACAATCCAAGCAGTCCCACTGACCAAGCTGGAGTGAGAACGGGTCAAATTCATTTCCTTGTTTCTGTTATGAAGACGAGTCGTGTGTGTGACTCGAACATCTCACATTTACCAACAAAACCTACAGCGAAAGACCGTCCTGCCAACCTGTACATATTTTAACATCAATGTACGCTGTAACGAAAAAGCTGAATGAAAGCTGAAAGCTGTTTCAATCCTGCCGGCTCTCTGCAGCGGGCGGGGCTATTGCTCCGTTTCCACCGCGACTGCCGCGCGCACACACAAATACACACAAACACACACACACACACACACACACACACACACACACACACACACACACACACACACACACACAATCACACACGGTGGAAGCAGGAAAAAACGCAGATGAGACGTACAGGATGACGTAAAGCTTAATCATGACGGGCTCAGGTTGATACTGATATTGAGGACAGTTATGCTCGTTATTGTAAGTGCAATGATAAGTTAAAGTCCAATAAGTACTTTATTAAACCATATGAATGTGAGTCCCAGCCCAGGATAGGAAATGAACTAACAATGTAAAGATCAACAAGCCACTGACAGATATGTTAGTATTTGATTCATTCAATAAATTATTATTTTGTGTCTTAAATCCACCAGCCGTTTTCATATTACACCACCATCACCATCCTGAGCCTTTTTGGTAAGGTTCCTAGAAAATCTCAGCCCAGAGAAATTAATTAATAGTACTAATTATTATTCTACCCAAAACAAGTTTCCTTTTTATTTATTTTTGTTTATTTTTAAGAACTATACAAAAAAAATGGTCCACATTCACCAGTGTTTTGTTGTTGTTGTGGTGTGTGTAGACTACTCCTGAGTTTGTCAGTCCTCTCATCTCTTATATGCAGTGGCATAAGGAGCCAACACCAGACCCCTATGCAGGATTATCAAGGCGGGCCCCCCTACTACAGCACGTGATGACGCCGCAATGTCCATGAGTAGGTTACCATGACTAGGACAGGACAGGATCATAGAGACACAGCTACCATGAACAGGACAGGACAGGATCATAGAGACACAGCTACCATGACTAGGACAGGACAGGATCATAGAGACACAGCTACCATGAACAGGACAGGACAGGATCATAGAGACACAGCTACCATGAACAGGACAGGACAGGATCATAGAGACACAGCTACCATGACTAGGACAGGACAGGATCATAGAGACACAGCTACCATGAACAGGACAGGACAGGATCATAGAGACACAGCTACCATGAACAGGACAGGACAGGATCATAGAGACACAGCTACCATGACTAGGACAGGACAGGATCATAGAGACACAGCTACCATGAATAGGACAGGACAGGATCATAGAGACACAGCTACCATGAACAGGACAGGACAGGATCATAGAGACACAGCTACCATGAACAGGACAGGACAGGATCATAGAGACACAGCTACCATGAACAGGACAGGACAGGATCATAGAGACACAGCTACCATGAACTAGGACAGGACAGGATCATAGAGACACAGCTACCATGAATAGGACAGGACAGGATCATAGAGACACAGCTACCATGAACAGGACAGGACAGGATCATAGAGACACAGCTACCATGACTAGGACAGGACAGGATCATAGAGACACAGCTACCATGAACAGGACAGGACAGGATCATAGAGACACAGCTACCATGACTAGGACAGGACAGGATCATAGAGACACAGCTACCATGAACAGGACAGGACAGGATCATAGAGACACAGCTACCATGAACAGGACAGGACAGGATCATAGAGACACAGCTACCATGAACAGGACAAGATCATAGAGACACAGCTACCATGAACAGGACAGGACAGGATCATAGAGACACAGCAAGTCTGTTTTTCACCTTTATGAGGCAAAAAAAAAAACAGGCTGGTAAAAATTCACAGTGGCTGGTGGTCAAAAAAGTTAACTTCATGCCCTGGACCTCATACATGAAAATAAACACAGGTAATCCAAAATGTCTGACTCTTGGCAAAATAAAAAAATATCAAAACGTTTTAATATATTCTTAAAGATGAGAGCAATGATCCAACCACATTTCCTGTAAAATTAAAGGAATTTTCCAGGGCTTTAAATTAACTTTAAAAATCTACTAGCCATGTTGGCTGGTGATCAAAAAAGTTAATTTAAAGCCCTGATTTCATCCCAACCGTGGCGTGTGTTTGGGAGCGCTATGGAGCCCACTGGCCAAGCCCGACCTCAAACACTGCAGAACTTTGAATTTTTCGCCAGTTCTGACATGTATTGCAAGTTTTAAGCAAGTTCCTCAGAAATGTAAAAAATAATAATCTCTACAAAAAAAATATCTTTTAGTGACAGGGACCGTTGAGCGCCTCATTGTTTGTGTAAAAAGAAACAAGTGTGATGACTAAGTAAATGATTAAGTAAATCACATGATGGTGAAGTTAGGGTTGTGGGTTTCTCTTATATTTCCCGTTTTATTTTGTTAACTCTTGCTCTGTGTTTCGATTGATTCCTGTTTCCCTATTTGTTCTGTTTATCCTGAACTCATCTTGTATGTTTGGCTTGGTTTACTTCCTGTATTATTTTGTAGTTTATGGTGTCAGGTGTCTTGGTTTAGCTTTGTTTCCTGTTTGAGTCTGATTTGTCCCTAATACGTTTCACCTGTTGGCCCCCTCCCTGCTCGTTTGGCCCTGTGTTTAATGTCCTATGTTCTGTTCAGTCCTTGTCATGTCATCATTGTTGTAGAGTGTACCTGCTTGTTCCTGTTTTCTACGTGTCCCTTTGGTTTGGACCTTTTGATGCCAAAGTGGAGTCTAGTTACTACTTTTGGATTTTTACCTTGTTTGGATTCTTCTTAAAGACGCACGTAAGACTGGATTATTTTCTGTTATAATAACTTCTACACCTGCATCTGCCCTATCATGTTGTGCACTTTGGGTCCAGAATCCTTTTTTTCTGCCTCAGCACTCGGCCAGCCCTGACAGAAGTGTTTCAACTTGCACCGAGCTGTGCACAAACATGCCCATTAAAGTGGGGCGGCAAGCTGAAGTGCTACTCTGATAAAACAGCACAGGATATGTCCACATCCTGTTGTGTAGACCAGTTTTTATTAAAGAACAGCACTGATAACAAAGGTCTACCTACTGTACATTTCCTCCAGCTGTTTCACATTAAAAGCCTTCCACGGTTCTCTGGTGGAAAGCTTTTATTGTGAAACAGCCAGAGGAAATAGAGGAAGTAATGTGTAGGAGGCGATCAGTAACCAGTTCCTAAAGTCCTGAGACCTGACCCAGAGAGACTGTTTAAAGCTGTTAAAGTGGACTACTGTATAGTGGGCCTGCAGACAACTAGCCACAGTTATATTGTTACAAATTTCACAATAAATTAAGAGAGATGAACTTCCTTTGTGAGTAGAGGTGAAGTTTAGTGATAATCCTGGTTGTAGAAAGTGTAAATGTGACCAGCTGTACTCACCAGTGTTTGTCAGAGACTCTGCTGTGTTGTTGAGGAAGACCTGATGACTTTTCTTTCAGAGAGAAACAGAGATTAGTCTCTACTGCAGCGTGGCTGATCTCTGACTAACTTCACTTTCATTTCTGGAGGGGGACGTTGGAGCTCTCCTCTTTCCAGTGTGGCTGCGCCTCTTACTGCAGCTCTGTGGTTTGATTGGTTCCCTCCCTCTCATGTGAAATACCAGGATGTTGTCTGGTTAATATGGAGCAATGGTCGTGCTATAACTAACCATTTATTATGTGTGTCGAAACGTTAATGTGCCTCAGCTTTATTTTAACCAGAAGAGTTTAGTTTATCGTTTATTGGACACAAAGAGAGAGACGTCACACACATCTGCAACGTTGCATCAAACCGTACAACAAATATAATATGTATCATCAACAAGACAATCAGAATATCAAGAAATATAAACTCACACATTAACTATAGGCCTTTTCACGCATTGAATATGTAACATTGGGGAGTTAAAAATATCAAAGATAAAGAGAGTTACTTCTACTGTTTGCTCTCATGTTGTATGTAAAGTGTTTTGATGAATTCATTTATCCACACAGTTTACATGAATGAAGATTAAAAATAAAGATTTTTTTAAACATCTGCCTCTGTAGCAGCAATATAGTATTTTATATTGTAATAGAAGTGTTATAATGTAATGTGTAAAATAAGAATGTTTTAGATATGTTACTATAGTTCTGACCTGTTTCTGTTATTTAGTCCACCCTCATTGATATTAGTTTGATTTTCTGTAGTATGTCGTATTAGACGTCATTAGTTTTAGCAGGTGTACCTAATAAACTGGCAACTGAGTTTATTTTTCAAAAGAGGAATACATGTGAGATAATTCTACTTCTACCAGTTCAATTCAATTCAATTTCAATTCAATTTTATTTATAGTATCAAATCATAACATAGGTTATCTCGAGACACTTTACAGATAGAGTAGGTCTAGACCACACTCTATAATTTACAAAGCAACCAACAATTCCAACAATTACAGTAATTCCCTCAAGAGCAAGCAGTGCGACAGTGGCGAGGAAAAACTCCCTCTTGGGAAGAAACCTGGGACAGACCCAGGCTCTTGGTAGGCGGTGTCTGACGGGCCAGTTGGGGGTGTGATGAACAGTGGCGATAATAGTCACATTAATAATGGAACAGTGACTGGATGTAGCGGGAAGCTGCAGGGTTCAGCAGGAAGCTGCAGGGTTCAGCAGGAAGCTGCAGGGTTCAGCAGGACGCAGCAGGGCACCGTTGAGCTCAGCAAGGAGTGCAGCAGGACCACGGCGACAGTTGGAACCAGGATCTTGGTGCCAACGTTCTCCAAGGAAATACGCTGGGGGAAAAAACATAAGGACTCCGGGGAAACTCCCCAGAAGCTAGGATTAGTAACTAGCATTTCCGGGACGGGATACACGCAAATAGTAATAGTAATAGTAATAGAGAGGTAGAGGAGAGAGCAGCTCAGTGTGTCAAAGGAAGGAAGTCCCCCGGCAGTCTAGAACTATAACAGCGTAACTATAACAACGTAACTAAGAGAGACAGGTCATAAGGAGAGGTAGCTTTTTCGGGCTTAGAACTCTCCCCCTGCCGGATCGGGCTTGGCTGGCCTGCCTCCCTCTACTTTGTTATGTATTATTAATCCAACAATTATGAAGAGAAGCAGTTGGGCCAGTTAGGTAAACACTGCAACTCCTCACTCCCTAACTATAAGCTTTATCAAATAGAAGAGTTTTAAGTTCATTCTTGAAAGCGATTACAGTTTCTGCCCCCCCCCCAAACCCAGATCGGGAGCTGGTTCCATAGGAGAGGAGCCTGATAACTGAAGGCTCTGGCTCCCATTCTACTTTTAGAGACTCTAGGTACCACCAGT
The DNA here is from genome assembly GCA_025617405.1 of Perca schrenkii. Classification (NCBI taxonomy): domain Eukaryota; kingdom Metazoa; phylum Chordata; class Actinopteri; order Perciformes; family Percidae; genus Perca; species Perca schrenkii. Next base: position 42,391,786 of record CM046788.1, read on the forward strand.
AACTCTGCATTCTGGGAGCGCAGTGCTCTAGTGGGACAATAGGGTATTAGGAGCTCTTCTAGATATGATGGTGCTAGACCATTTAGAGCTTTGTAGGTCAAGAGAAGGATTTTAAACTCAATCCTGTATTTTACAGGAAGCCAGTGCAGAGAAGCTAATACAGGAGAGATATGATCTCTTTTCTTAGTTCTTGTGAGAACACGCGCTGCAGCATTCTGGATCAGCTGGAGAGTCTTAAGGGACTTATTTGAGCAACCTGACAGTAGGGAATTACAATAGTCCAGCCTAGACGTAACAAATGCATGAACTAGTTTTTTCAGCGTCGTTTTGAGACAGGATATTCCTAATTTTGGCAATGTTACGAAGATGAAAAAAATGCTGTTCTTGAGGTTTGTTTTAGATTGGCATTAAAGGATATATCCTGATCAAAAATAACTCCTAAATTTCTGACAGTAGTGCTGGAGGCCAGGGCAATACCATCCAGAGTAGCTATGTCTTTAGATAATGAGGTTCTGAGGTGTTTAGGTCCCAGTACAATAACTTCAGTTTTGTTAGGGTTTAACATCAGAAAATTATATGTCATCCAGGATTTTATATCTTTAATGCACGCTTGAAATTTAGCTAGCTGACTGGTTTCGTCTGGCTTGATTGACAAGTATAATTGGGTGTCATCTGCATAACAGTGAAAGTTAATTGAGTGTTTCCTAATAATATTGCCTATAGGAAGCATATATAGGGAGAAAAGACAGTTCACCAGATTTCTTTGTTTCAGGGATTTTTCATAAACAAACTTCTGTGTTAAAACAAGATGAGAATCAAGAAAATGAGACTTCCAAAAAGTTCTTGAAACGAGTAGATGTTCTCTTCATAAACTGGTGAAGGTGGAGGAGATGGGGTCTCCTCCTGAAGGAAAACATATGTGAGGTTGTTGGTTTTGTCCTCATCCATCATGAGTGATTATTCTGTACATGACCGACAGTGTGTTCACTCTCATGTATCAGGAGTGTTTGGTGCGGTAACTTTGTCTCATCATTCCTTTGTGTTGTGATCCATCTAGTGGTCGTTCTGTGTCACAACAACAGTTAGTGGTCTACACAGAGGACTGTTGTTGCTGCTGCTGTGTAGCAGGGAGTCATGGAGACATGCTCGGACATGAGGAAGGCTGTCAGCTCTCAAGAACTGTTCAGAGTTTAAATTAATACCCTGCACTTATCAATGATTGTTGTTTGACTCTTTCAGAGAGATTAGACAACTTTTGTTGTCAGTATTGAAATGTGGCTTTAAACAATATTGTCAACTTACAACATAGAAAACTAAAGTTATTGTTATTGTCAGACGTTACCTGCAAGAAGAAGCTCTGCAGAACAACTGTAGATGAAAACAGGAAAAAGGTCTTAGGTGCTATGGCAGGCCGTTTTAACATTTAGTCGAACCACACTCCTATCTGTAATTACATTTTAGATATTTATAATAGAATTTCTCCTAGCATTTCCTCCAGCTGCTTCACATTAAAAGCCTCCCACTGGTTATCTGGGGGAAAACGTTTATTGTGAAACAGCCAGAGGAAACGGAGGAAGCAGTGTGTAGGACACAATCAGGTAACGGGGCGTTTCTCAATCTGTGTTCTTCTATTGTCTTGTGTAACCCTGTGAAACGTCATCTCGTGTTGCCAAAGTACTGACCCAATACATAAGCTCGCATTTCACCAAGAACAGTTAAGATTCCCGGAAATTTTCTTGACACACCCATTTTACAGAGGATGCATTGCTTGGTAACATCAAAGAACTTCTAATATACGAAGAAGTTCCACTTCTGAACTGGTTGCAGTTCCACCAGAGTTCCATATAGGGGGCGCTCACAGGCCAGTGCAGAATGAATGGGACTCTATGGAGCTATACCCCTCAAAATCCACTTTTCAGGATATCATTTTTTGTCTAGTAATTAGGGCCCAAGCGGCGAAGGCCCTATTGAAACTGAAGGAATTATTATTCTTTTTCCCGGCAAATTAATTTGAGGGCCTTAACATATTCAAAAACTCACCAAATTTGGCGGTCGCATCAAGTCTGGTGAAAATTTACGTATTTTAAAGGTTTCGGGAATAGGCGCACAAAAATGGCTCGCTAGCGCCCCCTAGAAAGTTAAGAAAATTGAGCCCCTGCAGTGCGTTTAACGTAGACTCATGAAACTTGGTACACATATGTAACATGTCAAGATGTACAAAAAAGTTAAAGATGAAAAGTTGTTAAAAGAAAAACTTTTCGTCATAGGGCGTGGCCGTGGCAGGGCGGCCATTTTGTGCGTTTTGCTATCGAAACAGGAAGTGGGTGTAACTCGAGTGTAAGTTGTCCGATTACCTCGAAACTTTTCAGGATTCATGAGTCCAACCCTGAGGACAAATAAAGGCCGATATTTACTTAAAGTCATAGCGCCCCCTAGTGGCAACAGGAAGTAGGCCTAAAAGTCAAGGTGCTATACTTTAACGAACTCATCCTAGAGATTTCATCCGATGGACTTCAAACTTGGTCTGTACCATCCCAACACCTTAACGATGAAAAGTTATTAAAAGAAAAACTTTTCGTCAGACGGTGTGGGCGTGGCGTGGCGGCAATTTTGAGTGTTTAGCGATGAACAAAGAAGTTGTTGTAACTTGAGTGTACGTTGTCGTATCTGCCCGAAATTTCCCACAATCAACAAGGGTCCAAGCCTGAGGACACCTACAGGCCAAAATTGACTGTTGGTCATAGCGCATCCCTGCTGGCAACAGGATATGTGCCTTATATGACAAACATCATCCGATTTACATGAAACTTAGAACGTGTGGTCTACGTGTGATACTGAGCTGCCCCCTATAATATGACCACGCCCACTTACTCAGGCCACGCCCCTTTCATAACATTTCAACCGTTTAAGGTAGAGTCTTGTGCGAGGTGTCAATGAACTCAGCAGAGACTTCCTTATTCATTGTTGATGGTTTGGTCCGTCCCCTATGTTCAAGCCACGCCCCCTTTCATAACTGGTGACCCGTTTAAGGTAGAGTCTTATGTGAGGTATCAATGAACTCAGCAGAGAGTTCATTCTTCATTGGTAAAGGTCTGCCACGCCCCCTGTCACAGCTAATGAACTGTATGACGTAGAGTCTTGTGTTAGATATAATTCAACTCAGCAGGAAGTTTCCTTTTCATTGGTGACGATTTGCGGTGTCTGAGTGCTGCGCAAATGCAAGGTCGCAAGGAGCGGCGTCCGCCGGTAACCCAGACGCGTGCAGAGGCGCAAGGGCCCGTCCAACGCTGCTTGCAGCTTTAATGGAGAGTTGCTTTTAATTACTATAAAGAACAGTTTATATAAAGTAAACCCCCATACAATAATGAGGTAAAGTCTGTAGATATATTGGATAGTTGCTTGTTATTACTGTCAAATAATGTTTATATAAAGGAAACACCCATAAAATAATGGTAAAACTGTGTATTTATCAGATAGTTGCTATTTATAACTATTATAATGTGTCTGCAAGGTATTATCCCATTATCTTCTTTATTTGTACAGTAAAAAAACAGTATTAAACAGGAATTTACTGTAAATAGATTGGATAATCATAAAATAAATGCCTAAAGGAGTGTATTGGAAAGTCTTCTGATGTAATTTTTGTGTGTTTTACATCAAGAAATCTGTACTTTTACAGTGAGGTCTTGTGGATGGATTGGATACTCTTGTGAATTTACCAAAGAACACCGTTTAAATTATGTAATTTTAAGGTATTTCTGCAATATCTCTTAGTTTCGATAAAAATATATACATTTGTTTAACATTCTAGAAATGTTTTTAACAAGATTTTTAAATTCTACAATAGTCAGACTGTAAAAATAAAGAAAATATTTACAGGAAATATGTGTTTAAAAAAAGTAAAAAAATAAATAAAAATAATGTAAGGTTTTTTTACTGTCATTTGACACTAAGGGCCCTATCTTGCACTCAGCGCAATTGCCTTTGTACACCGACGCATGTATCATTCCTATTTTGCACCAGACGCATGGCGGACTTTTCCCTCCACAGACGCACGTCGGTAAAATAGGGAATTTATTTGCGCTCCCGAGGGCGGTTCAGTGAAAAGAGGAGGTGTGTTCAGGCACAAACGTTATTGGTGCTATTTTGCAGTTTCAGAAAACAATTCCGCCACTGACCAGGAAAAACCTGGTCTAAAGTCAATAGCGTGTTATTCAGATGCTATTTTAGGGGCGCATGCTTGGCCATAATGTAGCTGTGCACAACGCGCATACACTTCTCTCATCTAAACGGACGCAGCAGTTCCCATTTTTGCAAACCATACATAATTACAAAGGAAAATATTACTGAAAATGCGGTTCAGGTGTTTGGATAGATCAGGAGGCACTGTACAGTACAGTCCTCAAAAAGTCGCAGCATTCTTTGTGGCTTGTTGTGTTTTACACAACATTTCCATGAATCATGGACAGAGGTGGGTAGTAACGAGTTACATTTACTCCGTTACATTTACTTGAGTAAGTTTTTGAAAAAATGATACTTCTAGGAGTAGTTTTAAATCACTATACTTTTTACTTTTACTTGAGTAGATTTGTGAAGAAGAAACTGTACTCTTACTCCGCTACATTAGGCTACAATGAGCTCGTTACTTTTCTTTTTACCTCTTTGGTATTCTACGCGTCATTGTTTTTATCCCCCCCGCGTACGCCTCATTTTATTGTTTTATTTTGACAGAGAGAGAGACTTCCGCTAAAGCCTCTACCACGTGACTGTGTTTCACCCAATCAAACGTAGTTGTGCAGTCTCGTCACCTTCCTCAAACCTAGCAGCGGGATGGGTTAGCTTTTACAGTCGCAGCAAAACAAAAATGGCAATGTCAGAAACGTCACAGACGAGGAGGAACCGAGCCCTGTACTACGAAGCAAGATCAACATGCCCTGGATTTATTTCAGTTACCCCGGCTTCACCTAACCTAACCACCGCGGTCCCGCATAAACTGTGTCATGACGGTGGTTATCAACCAGTTCAACCAACCCAGGGTTTCCCGATCCAGCGGCGCCTGTTCACATAAAAGAGGTGATGTTTGCACAACATGACCAACAATAGCCACATATTTTACATAAGAAGAGCAAACTATAATTCTACATAAAAATGAACACATACATGGTTTTACAGGCAAAACGCAATACAGTCGCTGCTTCTTAAAACGGGAAGGAAAGCTGGCAAAAAAAAAATTGCCGACGCTGTAGATGCGCACAACTCGTATCAATATCACTTCCCCACCAGTCAGGCACAATATCTGACCATAATTACACTTGTACTTTCCATAAACTGTCGTTGCTTTAGCCTTTTATTTCAGTTGCAACCATGGCAGTGAGAGCGATCGTGAGAGCAAATAAAAAATATAAAAAACATAAAACCGCTGTACGCATTACACACGGCAAATATACCCATCAGGGAATGTTAACGGGGCTGTCGGTCTCTAAATATTTTTTGTATGAGCACACCCCTCTCTTTTTCTCTCTCCCCCACTCTCTCTCTCTCTCCACGCACCGAGCTCCACCTGATCTTCTAAGAACGGTGAAGCCGTTATCAGTGGAGTATTGATCGGTCAGTAGGCGTGCTTTCACACCAGTTGATCTCTGATCTCCAACTTAACCTGCTCCCGACCAGGTTAGGCGTCCATCAGAAGTTACCACGGCGATTGAACCCGATAACAAGTGATCCACCTTTGTGAATGAAAGCATGTCTACCTTAGTAAAAGTACCAAACAGCAGCTCCATTACCTTGTTCTAGTTCTGCCTGCAGAGTCTGGTAAAAAAAAGTGTAAAGGTTTGGAAATTTGTGTTACTTGTGCTTATTTATTTTTTATGTATTATTATTTTATTGATATTATTTTTTAAGTACTTGAATTTACCTGGATTATTTTAATTTAAGCTATTTTATAATTAATTAATTAATTTAAATTAATTTAATTGATTGGATGAACTATAATTTGTCTAAATATGATTATTTTGTATTTTTTGTCCGTCTGATTGAATGCTTATGTTAAAAAATAAATCAGATGTTACTCAACAGTTACTCAGTACTTGAGTAGTTTTTTCACCAAGTACTTTTTTACTCTTACTCAAGTAATTATTTGGATGACTACTTTTTACTTTTACTTGAGTCATATTATTCTGAAGTAACAGTACTTTTACTTGAGTACAATTTTTGGCTACTCTACCCACCTCTGATCATGGATGTGTTGATGACATAAATGAGGAAATATTAGAGGAGTTAAGGAGACGTGGTGTTGAACTACGGTGGGATTGGACACTCCGGCGGGATCTGGTCCGGGAGTAATGTGCGATGTGCTCCTGATGTAGCGGGTGGACTGAGATGGAGTGGGGGGAGGAGGAAGGGGCACAACAGGAGCAGGTGGTGTGTTTGGAGCCCCACGCTCCATGGCTGCAGCAATCCTCTCCAGACTTGAGGAGATGCGCCCGAGATGCCGCAGCGACATCGCCACCCGGCCAAGACGGGCATTTATTACTTTGCCGCATCTCGGACAGCTCCCGCTGGCGTGTGCCAGGAAAATCCACCGTTATAATAGCAATCCGCCATGGAACAAGCGCGCCTGCTCTTAAAGGGAATGTGAGATGACACTCTGATTGGTTATTTTCATGTTACGCCCAAACCACACCTAGCTACTTCAGACCAACCCATTTTAGATTTGCGTCGGGCGCAAGAGTCATTAATCCCGCCGGTATAATAGCAACAGCGCCCGAGATCCGCCCACAAAGATACTTGCGTTTTGCGTTTCATACTTGCGTTTCAGATCAGACTTGTCCCAGTTCAACCGGTGCGTCATGGTACGTCCATTCCACATGTTGACTATCAAACATGTGTTGGAATGCGTGCGCCACCAGGAGTGGTTTACATCCGTGGATCTGAAAGACGCTTACTTTCACATCCAAGTCATCCCCAGACACAGGAAATTCCTGCGCTTCTCTTTCCAAGGGGCTCATTTTCAGTACAACCGACTACCCTTCGGTTATTCACTAGCCCCTCGCACTTTTTCCAAGTGCATGGAGACGGCACTTCAGCCGTTGCGGAAAAAAAGGCGTCAGAGTCCTGTTTTATCTGGACGATTTGCTCATCCTGGCTCCCTCTCGGGAAACGGCGGCGCTACACACCGTGTCAGTCCTGCAGCACCTGCAGACACTCGGTTTCACCATAAACTGGCAGAAAAGCGCATTGGTCCCCTCACAATCGATAATTTATCTGGGCGTAGTGCTAAACTCGATTGTTATGAGGGCCAGGCTGTCAACGCCGAGGCAAGAAACGCTGCTTTCTCTCCTGTCGCACACCACGCCCCGCGCAAAGGTGTCAGCGCTGTCTATCATGCGCCTTCTGGGCATGATGTCCGCGGGCTACATGGTAGTACCCCTGGGGCTTCTCCACATGAAGAAAATCCAGAGGTGGTTCCTTCGTCAGCGCGTCGACCCCATACGTCACAAGTGGCGAATGCTGACTATCCCTCCCTCTCTGCAGTCAGACATGTCATACTGGGGAAACCCCCAGACCCTGTCAGCTGGGGTTCCCCTGGGCAGAGTGACGTCATACGTGACAGTGTACACGGATGCGTCCCTCACTGGCTGGGGAGGAATGTGCGAATCACAGGTGGTCGGAGGGGAATGGCCTCCCCCCTCCCCTCCCACACATAAACTGCCTGGAGCTGTCCACGGTGCTGAAGGTCTTGAAGCACTTCACCCCGAAGGTGGCAGGGAGACACGTGGTGGTGCAGACAGACAATGTCACAGCAGCGGCGTTCATAAATCGCCAGGGCGGCGTGCGCTCGGCTCGGCTATTGGAAATAGCCAGGAGCCTCCTGCTGTGGTCTCACAGTCATCTGCTGTCCCTCAGGGCCGTCCACATCCCCGGGATACTAAACCGGGCGGCAGACCTAATGTCAAGGGGGGACCCTCTCACAACGAGTGGAGATTGAATCCCACTATCGTTCGGAAGCTGTGGAGCAGGTTCGGGGAAGCGGAGGTGGACCTGTTCGCCTCACGAGAAAACACACAGTGCGCTCTGTGGTTTTCCTTGAGCTCACGGGACAACCCACCCCTGGGCGCGGACGCTTTCTCCCACCATCTTTGGCCCAGAACACTCCTTTACGCTTTCCCCCCGGTCCCTCTGATCCCTCGCCTCCTGGAACGTATCCAGGAGGAAGGTCTGTCGGTCATCCTGGTGGCACCGGAGCGCACGAGCGCATCCTGGTTCCCGACGCTGGTCCAGCTGCTGGCTGCTCCCCCCTGGCAATTGCCGTGGCAGGAGGACGCCCTGTCACAGCTGGACGGCGCGATAGCCCACGCCCCGGTAATAACCCAGCGTCTGTGGGGCTGGCTGCTGAGCGGGAACGTTTGCAGAGGTTAGGCTTACCACCTGCTGTGGTGCGCACCATTCAGAGCGCAAGAGCCCCCTCTACAACAGCGTGTTACGCGGCGCGCTGGTCCGCTTTCCAGCGCTGGTGTACAGAGAGGGAGTCAGACCCCATGTCGTGCCCCCTGCCCGTCGTACTGACTTATCTCCAAACACTGGTAGATAACGACTTGGCCCCATCCACGGTCAAAGCCTACGCGGCGGCCATTTCATCTTGCCACGAAGGCTATGGAGAGAGAACGGTTTTTGCGCACCCCCTAGTCAAACGATTTTTGAAAGGGGTCCGACGGCAGAAACCCCCCGTGCGTTCTCTCACGCCCCAATGGGATCTGTCCCTGGTGCTCCGAGCTCTGGGGAAGCCCCCTTTTGAGCCCCTGGCACAGGCCCCTCTCAGGTTGCTGTCTCTAAAAACGGCGCTCCTCCTTGCACTGACATCAGCCAAGCGAGTGAGCGACTTAGGTGCGCTGTCAGTATCGCCATCCTGTCTCTCAATCAGAGGGGATGGGAGCGCAGCCACCCTACAGCCCAACCCTTCCTTCATACCGAAAATTTTAACAAATTCCTTTCAGTCGAGGGTTTTTTCCCCCCGCCTCATAACAATGACGCGGAGGAGGCTTCCCACAGGCTGTGTCCGGTGCGTGCATTATCACAGTATGTTTTACGCACGGCGGACATAAGGCGGACACAGCAGCTGTTTGTTCACTACAGGGAACACTCCCAAGGGGCGGCCCTGTCGAAACAACGCCTGTCCCACTGGCTGTGCGAGGCTATCACCCAGGCCTATAACTCGGAGGGCGGTGCCCCCCAGGGCAGTCGGGCACACTCTACACGGGCTCTGTCTGCATCGACAGCCCTGTTCAGAGGCATGTCAGTGGCTGAAATCTGTGCTGCGGCCTCTTGGGCATCTCCATGCCCTTTCATCCGCTTCTATCTGCGGGATGTGTCTGAGCCCTCCCTGACTCACTCGGTCCTCTCTTCTCACAACGACGAATGAGGCCCCGTCATATGTATAATTGTATATATTATGTACATATGTATATGTTTTTTGTCACTATTATACAATCATGACATGTGCCGCCTTATGTTTTCTTACGCCCTCTCCCCCCCCACCCTGGGTGTCTGGGAGGAACTCGGGCGTCCCATAATTATCAATCATGTTTTCTCTTATCAATCATGCACGCCTGCATTCTCGGCTTGGGCTTTCAGCCAGCTAACAGGTCGTTGCCATGGCGGCACATGAGAGATAGTATCAATAAGGGAAATAGTTAGTCTATGTTTCACTTGTGGGATCTGTCGCAGGTGGCATTGACTACATCAGCTTCGCCCTAACCCAATAGCGTAGCCTTAGAGGGCGAAGCCTATACGAAATAGAACGATAGTTACGTTATTGTAACTCCAGATTCTATGAGTATAGGCGTAGCCCTCTAAGATTCGGGCCACCTGCTCCTATTGCATTAGCTGAAGAAAAAGCTGATATTTGGAGCAGAGCAACGGGTCCGCCCTGTTTTTATACAGTATTTGCGGACGTAGTTGAGGCCCGTGCGGCACGCAAGGGCGGGAAAGAAAATCTTCACGACTGCGCATGCGCGAAGGGATGAACCCAATAGCGTAGCCTTAGAGGGCTACGCCTATACTCATAGAATCTGGAGTTACAATAACGTAACTATCGTTTTTTGTGCTACTGACAGCACTCCAAATTTCCAAACAACAGAGCTACGTGTTGAAATCGACCCGAATTCTCGTTAAATAAATACATGCAGAAATAAATGAATAGTGGAGCAGTGAGCCCGAGATCCTGCAGCAGCAGATGGACTCCGCTATAGCTTCTCTCCGCGTTTGCTGGCAACCGGTGGACGGAGAGAAGCTATAGCGGGGCAGCAGAGTCCGTCTGCGGCTGTATGATCTCGAGCTCACTGCTCCACTATTTATTCATTTATTTCTGCATATGTATTTATTTATTTAACAAGACTTAAAGTCATGTTACCTCGTCCACAGTCCGAGTCCCGTCAGAGTCCCTTTAGGAAACCTGTGACTTCAGCTGTGACAGTCCGCTCCGCTCAGTCCTGCTTCTGGTACTCCTGGGATTCCCTTCCATCCAGCGGCCCCAGCAGTACGGCCTGGTCTTCCTGCTGCGTGGTGTCTGTTTCGGCTCCCAGGAAGCGGGCAGTGAGCTCCAGATCCTGCAGCCGCGGACGGACTCTGCTGCCCCGCTATAGCTCCTGTCCGTCCGCCGGCCACCAGCAAAGGCAATGGAACCTCCCGCTGAAATCGACGTACAGGTTGTCCTGGACTACGTGGAAGATCCTCCCGATCACCACTCTGTCTGGATCAGCAGGACTGGCGCAGCAGCAAGGCAAAGCTGTGTTCCTGCCCAGGGGAAGAGACGCAGCCGTCGGCCACGGAGCTCTCCACCTCCTGCTGCCGCCGGAGCTCAGATTGTAGGTCGAAGGCGTATAAAACACATAAAACACATTCTCATCTGTGGCTGTGAAATGTTATCCCTTGCTGTTTTTCTTTCGTTTGAAAATCCACAAGCTGCACAAAAGTCCAGCATCTCTGTATTTATCTGTCCGCTGCCGGGCCTGAAACTCGAGAGCTTGACTTTTCTTGATATTTTTTTCCCTCCATGTCACCCCCGGGGCTCCGTATGAATTTTATGTATATGTATTTTTATGTATGTATTTTTTTTTCTTTAAGCATGTTACCTTTTGCGATAGTTGAGTTTATTAATGGTGGAGGATTGGCAGTTATACCGACCAAATGGTTTGTCGGGCCTGAGAAGGATGAATGCTACTGGCCACCAGCAAGGATGAACATGGCAAAGGCGGTCATAGAGCAACAGGACCCTCATACTGACTGGGCGACATACAAGTTGACTGTCAAGAGAAAAGTTGGTAATGTGTCCATGTGTATGATATTATTTGACATGAGTTCACTGTTGATTCGGTTTAAATTTGCTCTGAATGAAACTAATTACCACTGATTTGTCTGTCTCTCACAGCAACATATGAAATTGCCCGCACAAAATTAGTCAAGTATGAACAGAACACAGATGTACCAACCGAGTCCGATTCTACAGAGAATATGGGAAGGGGGAAGCGCAAAAAGAGGTGAGGCTATTTGAATTATGAAATGGTAGATACTAAATGGATGATGACACTTTGAATTCCCCAATGACACAGGAAGGACAAGTTTTGTGGGAGTTTTAAGTGTATTTGGCTCAAAGCTGTTAAAATGAGGGAGGTACACCATCTAATCAATTAATAAAAGTAACAATCACATGTTAAGGGGGGAAAAGAGATGTATACAAATGGATGTGTGCATGCCTGAAGGGGGATTGGTGTGTTGGAATAGATGTTAAGGATACATGTGAGGGTCTTTCTGGTATCCAGAGGGAAGTCATACTGTATATAGATCAGACCCTCCACAATGTTGCGATCGCAACTAATACACAAATTCAACCCTTTCTGGAAAAGCTCCCTCAAAATCGGGCATTTTAGGCCGCAACAATCTCAAAAATGGCCTGCGAAATCCAGGCAGGACTGATAGATGTGTACTGATGTATAGTGGTGTCACCTGTTATCCGAAATATATATATTTTTTTTAACCATTTGTTTTTAAAATGCTTTAACTCATTGATTGTGCTTGTATATTATACATTTCTAGGCAAGTGATTTTGTCAAGTGAGGATGAGGATGATGACAATTGGTCCAGCAGCCCCATCACGCCTACACCTCCATCCACCCTCAGGTCATCACCTCCACCGGCTCCATCCACCCTCAGGTCTACGCAGACACCTCCACCGGCTCCATCCACCCTCAGGTCATCACCTCCACCGGCTCCATCCACCCTCAGATCTACGCAGACACCTCCACCGGCTCCATCCACCCTCAGGTCTACGCAGACACCTCCACCGGCTCCATCCACCCTCAGGTCATCACCTCCACCGGCTCCATCCACCCTCAGGTCTACGCAGACACCTCCATCGGCTCCATCCACCCTCAGGTCTTCTCCTCCATTGCCTCCATCTACTAGGCCTACACTTCCACCAACTCTGGGTAACCTTAGATGGCCCGATGTTTCAACCCATCACCACGTCACCACGCCACCACGTCAACACGTCACCACGTCACCAGAAACCTCTCGAAGACAAATCAGGGACAACATGTTTGTTCGCATCTTAACACTCCTTGAGGAGATGAAAGAGACACAAAAAATCCAAGGTAGGATGCTACAAACACTTCTACAACAGCGTGGCAACATTGGCACCACCTTCTCTTCTACCCCAGAGGGTTTCCCCCTAAAGACAGTTGGTGATGTGGAAATCATGGAAGAAAAACTTGCAAACCCAAACTTCTTGTCTGAACTGGTATGTATGTTAAGTCTAGGGTAGTGCAACTCAATTCAATTTTATTGTGGCGATAGTAGTGCATTTTATCTGAAACATCCCAAGTGTGCATAAACATCCCAAGTGTGCTCACACCACGCTTCTGGCAGTTCTTTAATGTTGAGTGGTCTACTCCAGTAAGCAATATAGATACATTTGCTTTGTATTGCCTTTGTTCCCCCTAAGGTTGCAGCTGTGACTGACATAGGGGGGGGGACTGTCGACGAAGCCACAAGAAGGATGATGACCTTCCTCCTAGACCATGGCTTATCCAGGCAGTACAACTTTGTAGGCCGAAACGGGAAGAGAGAGTTCAAGGCCTTAAAACTGTATGAAGTAATATATGGTAGGTGTGCATGTGGATAATGTTTTAAGTTGTACCGATACTAGAAAGGTGTCACAATACCCTAATGTTATAAACATGTTGATTTTAAATATTGTGTATGGAGTGTTGTCCTGGCTGGGCAGTGTGTTCGCACATGTCTCTCATTTGCCTAACTTGTGTGTTCAAGAGTATGTGTGTAGTTCTAATATTAATCTTAATTTATATAGCGCTTTTCTTAACATAGTTGCCTTTACAGTCCTGGCTGAGAGTTGTGTTGGCACATATGAAGTAAGTGACAGTTATATTTGTTTCCTGCAGGAGGCTTAAAGAAAAACGCCATGACCAGCCAAATCACCCGTAAAGATGCAGAGAAGGCGGTCTCCAAGTGGCTCATTGGTGTTAGGGACCGGGGGGGTAATAGACATAATCAGCCCATATTGGGCCCAGCTAGTGTGGGCCCCAGATGGGAGAAACCTGGGTTGCCCATGTGGGTTTTAGCTAGGGCCCATGTGAAGCCCACCTTCAGCCCATCTGGGCCTGCCCACATGGGGGCACCATGGAACCCCCGGCCAAAACTAACTGGGCCCCATCTTGGCTGCCCGGATGGGGCCCACTCACCAGCCCATATCCAACCCATATGGGCCCCACATGGGTGTGTTGATAGGGATTTGATGTTGTTAGGTATCACAAAACAGAATATAACACGAAGAAGTAGGTTCTATTTTACAGCGGTTTGTCTTTCCCCCACAATGCATTGCATGACGTCACGTTGGGGAGACGACAGGCGAAAGCCCCGTCTGGGTTCACTGTCACGGTTTCTGCCGCTGGTCTGGCAAAATATGGCTTTTGGTCTCGACCGAGTCAATGTGTCTTTATTATGTGTATAATAATATTGAAGGGGGAGTGAAAGGCAGCTTGGACGGGGATGCTATTCGGCTTTTCAAAAGTTTAAACAGCTAGCTAGCTAACGATACGCCAACGTTTGCTAACGTTAGCGCAACAGCGTTAGCTTAGACTGCTAGTTAAATACCGGTATTACAACTGCCTTCGGAGCTGCGTCCACGTTGTCAACACAAGACATGTGGCGTTAGTGCTCCTTTTGTATCATACTTTTATTGAATGAAATATTAAGCTTCGCTCTTACAAAATAGGTGTTTTTTTGTAACATTACACACAAAGCTAACTGGCTATAGTTAGCCTGTACGTATGCTAGCGGGATTATTTAACGTTGCGTAGCCAGCCAGCAACTTCGGCAATCGGCAGTAGTTGCGGCGAGCTAACCGCGACAGTATGTTGCCCACAATCAACCTCTGCTGTTAAAAGCAGTCAATCTGCGGTGATGTTTTGAAATGGAAACACATGGATGTGTTAGCTGTCAAGGTTAGCTCACCAAAGCTGCTTGCTGGCTACGCAACGTTAGCTAATGTCCGCTAGCATACGTACAGGCTAATTATAGCCAGTTAGCTTTGTGTGCAACTAACTAACAAAAACCATCTCGTAGGAGCGAAGTTTAACGTTTCATTCAATAAAGTTATGGTACAAAAGGAGCACTAACGCCAAAAGTCTTATGTTGACAACGTGGACGCAGATATAGGAAACTCTGAAGGCAGTTATAATATTTACCTAGCCGGCTAGAATAACGCTGTTGCGCTAACGTTAGCGAAGCATCGGCGTAGTGTTAGCTAGCTGTCTAAACTTGTGAAAAGCTGAACAGCATCCCCGTCCAAGTAATAAATAAACACCAGGCAAATATGTTGTTACTGGAGCTAGTAGGCTACCATCAAAACGTGAGATATCTAATCATGATATCAATCATATTTATGTGTTTACAACCATCGGGGGATTTCACAGGTGGGACTGGCAAGTTAGCACATAGCTAGCATGATGCATTGTATTTTCTAGATCTAGATAAGTTTACCGGTACTTATCTGAACTAACGACATGATCACTGTCACTACATATTAAATAAAACATTGACTTTCACTTGGTGCTATTCACGGACAGTAAAAAACCCTCTTCCTCATCCCAGTCAGTCACCATAGTTACAGTACCAGGCTGATACACAGTCACCATAGTTACAGTACCAGGCTGATACACAGTAACCATAGTTACAGTACCAGGCTGATACACAGTAACCATAGTTACAGTACTAGGCTGATACACAGTAACCATAGTTCTAGTACCAGGCTGATACACGTCTCCCCAACGTGACGTCATCACCGAATTCCGGAAAAAAACCCACTAATACCAAAAACGACAAAAACACGACAAAAACTGGCCTTTAACACTATTTGGAGACATTTTTAACAATGATATACATATATTGAGTGCTATATGTACCTATTAATCAACAATGGTGGTTAACTTGCTTGTTAACATCATGTTAATTATTTCTCACAATAATTATCAACAATGACTTAACAAGGTGGGAAACAGATAATATCAATATTCAATTTTCATTTTTAGAACAGGCCTGAGGGCTACTCATGTGGTCCTTGGGGGCTACCTGGTGCCAGCGGGCACCGTGTTGGTGACCCCTGGTGTAGATCATGCTTTGGATTAATAAATACCCTGGGGCCTGTTCAAATAACAAGTGTTGTTTTTGGATACTCTTCGAAGTTCAATGTTCCTGTCTGACCACGTCATTGTGTTGAAACAGAAGTCAAGGTTTGTGACAGGTTTCATCAGGCCTGGATTGGCTAATCGGGAGCACCGGGAGAATTCCCGGTCTGGTTGTTTGGTTGTGAGGGCCGGTGTTCAGGTATGGCACTGGGTTTAAATCATAGTTGAATATTATGGATGCTGTCCCTATGCTACTGCACTCGCAGCCCACTTTTTGTATTTACAGTATTTATTTTTTCTTGCAGCCCACCGTTCTCTTCATTCATGCAGCCCACTCGCAGAGTTCAGCCTGGTTAATGATGACCTATTTATGTTCGGAGTCCTCCAACGGCGGCACCTTGCTAAAAAAAAAAATACGTCAGCGTACACAAGTCACTGGTGCTTGTTGGAGGATGCCACCGCGAGCAAAAATATGTTTTAAACAGGTAGTTGAAAGCGCAAAACGGCACTGAAATGGCGTCAATTTAAAAAAGGAGAGCTCTAGAAAGTGACGCGGCCAGATGAACTTTTTCTATTTTTAGCAAAACGCCAAATGAAGACGTTGAGACGGGTAAGCTAAGTTAGTTAGGAGAAGTGACTGCAAACCAGCGTCTATATTTATGAATCAAACTTGTTCTTGTAGCTCCGCAGCAGCTACTAGTCCAGTTTGCTGCTAACAGTGACAATGAAGAGCCAGTAAGGTTACCAAGCAGCAGCTATATGAGCCCAGAACTCCAGTTTGGGCAGCTAGGGTCGATCATTGACTGAATATTATAAGAATTAATAAGAGTGTGGTGTTGACCTGCTCTATATGAAAAATGCCCTGGGATAATTAATGATGCCAGATGATTCGGCACTACCATAATGATACTGACTTGACTTGATCAGAAAGCTTTGTAAAAAGGAGAGATTTGTGCTGAGAATTATGACAATTTATAACAGGTGATTTAGTGTCAGAAGCAGAGCCAGTAGTGTGCATTAGGGATAGCTGCTGTCAGTGTGGATGGCACATCTACTGTAAGTTGTTGTATCACAGTGTGTGAACAAGCAAACATGATCAGATTAGCTACAATATAATCACTTTTTATGCCCAAATATTACTTGTTGTACCCATTATGAAAGTTGTATGAAATATTCAAAGGAAAAAAATAGATGTCATTCGAAAGTGCAATACAATGTATCTTGTTCTTTATTTAATCTGTGATTACTTATTTGCACAGAAACAGATTCTGATATTGTTCAACATCATTGGGTTGTTGTTAAGATGTTAACTTTTCTAATAGATCTACATTGTGAAGCAACACTTGGAAATAGTTATATTTTACAAAATACACTGAATTACAAGGATGTAGAGAACAGGGCGCTATTGCAGACTTATATACTAAGGTTTTGATTACATTTTTTTAATATAGTCATTCGTGAAGTAAAGTGGGCCGGTCTAAGGCATGAAAATCCAGGGCTGAAAATGAGTCCCAATCCGGCCCTGGGTTTCATCACATCAATGAAGCTTTTTTACACCCATTTTAAATGGATGTAGCCTTGGCCCAGAAGAGAGGTAAAGGTAAGGTCTCTTATTTTGTGTAGAAATGTGTATTTTCTGGAAGCTTGTTTCATCTCACAAATCTCTTTACCCTAGCTGTGATCCACACCTTTTTTTTTTTTTTTACATAGTTATGATTATTACCATGTCATGGGAATTCTGCTGTGTCCAGGGAACCGGATTCGCTTGGGCTGTTGGGCGTGATTGGATCAGGTGTCCCATTAACAACTTAATCAGGACGTTGCAGGAAGTCCATCCTTCCATCTCTTTTTTCCTACACACAGACAGCACAGGAATAGATTCTACATAGACGTTAGTTATTTGTTTCACAAATGTTTATATATTTTTCTAGGTTCTCTGAGGGTCCTTTACTGCAGGGCTGGACTGGGACAAAAAATCGGCCCTGGCATTTTTGGCCCAGGCGGCCCACACCCACCGTGATTGGTCAGACACATTCCCTGCAGACAGTCCTCTTAAAATATGCGTGCATTCTCTGATATGAGTTGCCTAGTGTTCAGCGTTAATGTGATCGTTTTGGATCCTTCAAGAGGGGTCTCAAGACTTATCTGTTGATCTTACACTTAAATAATTAATTCATTCTTAGAGTTATGATTTGTATATTTATGGTATTTTTATTATTTTGTATTATTGATATTTGATATTGTATTGCCATTATTGTTATTATTACTATTTTGCTTAATATTGGCTTAGCAACTTAGCAACTAATTTGAACTATTATAAGATTCATATTTTGTTGCTTTGGAAGTGTCTGCTAAATACAATAACCATAACCCTTTTCCAAAAGCTCCAATAAAGCTGAGAGTAGTATATGCCAGGGGTGGTGAACCTGTGGCTCTTGAGCCGTAGGCAGCTCTTTGCCTGCTCCTTTGAGGCTCTTACTGGGGGCTGTGTTATTGGTGGATTTTGTTTTGTTACTTTTTGAAACATTTCAGATAAGTTAAAAAAATGCCAGTACATTTGCCAATTATTTTAAAATAAAAAATAATGCAGCAGATTTTTTTTATGGACAGATTCTGCAACCTGATGAAAAACAGCGGCCACAGATCACCTTCCTCATCATTAACCCTTTTACTGCTGAATCAGATTGTTTGAAAGCCCCTCTAGTGACAAATGAGTGAAAGAGTCGCTTCGAGTGGCCACAACTGAGTACAACCAGACCTAAAAAGGATTGTGGATAACAAAGACTGTCAGCTTTCACACTGAGTCATTAGATCTGGAAGTCACTGTTGCGTTTGTAATGTGGACGTGCATGTGTTGTGTGGCTTTTTGCTATTTTTTTTGTGGCTCTTTATGCTAAACTGGTTGGTCACCCCTGCTATATGCCATTGAAAAGAGCACCAATACAAGAGAAGCTAATTACTGATGATTGTATCAACACTGATTTTATAGATCACACAGACTTTTCAGCTACCCAACAGGCTAACAGCTAGCATTTTCAATGTAAGCTTAAGCAGTTCGGTTACCTGACAGCCACTAACTTTAATGTTACAGACAAACTGCTTGTTATCGTTATGACGGGACACGCACGCACATGCACAGAGCCTCACTCCCTTCCTGAGAGTTAATTTGCCTACTCCTTACCACATCGTCATCTACTCTCTCATCCATCTTTTCCTCACTTGCTCCCATGGCCCTGTCATGGTCACTCTCCTCCTCCTCAGCTTCTTCCCTGTCATGATGCTGTTTCTGCTTCTCTGTAGCCAGCCACCTCTCCTCCTCCTCGGCTTCAAGTAATGCTGATGTTGAAGCAGCTACAGCCCCAAACATGTCAGAAACATTTTGGCACATTTTGAGGAATCCGCCTGTAGATTCTTAATTTTTTTCCTCCTGTAATTATCTCTGCACCTCCCTTGCACTTTGGTGGTCGTTTGTCCATTCCAACGTGGATGCTAAACTTCCAGCATAACTATTAGCTACAGCTTGTGTGTCAGGGCCGGGAGGCGTGGCCATAGTGGGATTCGTAAATTTGCGGCCCGGAGTGTGGAAGGGGGTTCCTGGATTTGATTGGGTCAGGCCAGTGCCAATAAAGAAAATTAACCAACCTGTGAGTTCTTTATGGGCCGGCCCGGCCAAAAAATAAAAAAGGCCTATTTATAACGGCGATTCGGCCCAAAAGTGCGTCGGCCCACTGGGAAAATGCCCGGTATGCCAGATGGCCAGTCCAGCCCTGCTTTACTGGAACCTTTAAATATTGATGAACACATCAACCGGTAAGCTTTTCATGCAATTTTAGTTGCTGTTTACATTCCCTCTTCATGCCATTAGGGCCAAAAATAAGGCATCCACCCAGTTAAGCCCTGTGCTCATGCATATTTGTTTGTTTTTCAACACATCATTCTATGTGTGTTTGTGTGGTAGGCCTCACCATACGATATCAGCACGATACTTTGGTCACAATACAATATTATTGCGATTTTAAACATTTCCAACTTCACATTTTTCCCAATTTCAAATTATGTCCCCAAAAGTAAACTTTGTCATCATCTGTTTTATCTAAAAAATATAGTTTGTTCATCTCACTTCAATTTTTATTGCTGCAAAATGGGATTGTCAAGCAGACAAACTGACCAACACATATTTAATAAAAGATCAATACTTGGCGTATGTGTATCGATACACATTTGCCATGGAAAATATTGCGATGCTATTCTG
Organism: Perca schrenkii; assembly: GCA_025617405.1. NCBI lineage: Eukaryota > Metazoa > Chordata > Actinopteri > Perciformes > Percidae > Perca > Perca schrenkii. The sequence goes on from CM046788.1 coordinate 42,411,736, forward strand.
AGCACATTGCAGAGCAATTGTGGTTCCACAGACAGAATCAAGAAGACGGTGAGTATTGCAAATCCCATTCTCATTACAACGCGGATGGTTTATCCAGACTGCCACTACCTGTCACAAAGCCAGAGTCAAACACTGGACATTTTCTACTTCAGAGAGATAGAAAAAGTTTCAGCTGTTCAGATAACCAAGCTGTAATGTAAAGTGATGACCTGCTTTACTTCATTTTTACTGACAAAATTGCATATGGAAAATATGGAAAAGGAAGAATAAAGAACAGTAATTCTACCAAAAACCTACCTTGAAGCTTTCGAGCTCACTGGAAGCAGCTTTGATTTGCATGTGTGCATAAAGGTAAATCATATGTTTGTGCAGAGCATGATTGACAACTGTTGGATTAATAAATACTTTGGTCAAATAACACATTATGTTTTTTGTAACTCTTCAAAGGTCAATGCTCCTGTATGACCTCATGATTTAGAGGGCACACTGTGTGCTCAAATAAAAGACAAAGTTTGTGACACGTAGTAGAGACAATGCACAACTATATCCAGGGCATAAGTTCAGGAGCAAGGCTTATTAGAAGATATATATATGTTACAGGTTAAATGTAATTCAAGAAATATGACTAAGAAATGTGTGCACAAAATTGTTGAGGATTTTTAAATGCAACAACTCATTAATGTAAGCATAAATAAGTAAATAGAGTAGCTGACTGCACTATAGATCCTTTTCGTGCATGTAGTTTGTGGTATGTGTTGAAATGCATTGCATTATACAGAGATATGTTTGTTACTAAGCCCACCCTCATTGATATGAATGGGGTTGACACCAACACTGACACCAGTATGATGCAATACAATTCAAAGGCCCTACAAATTGCAACCTCCAAAATTACCATAGAGTTTAATTTACACCTCTCTCAAACTGCTTTACCTAAAACGGAACATTATAGCCTCCACGAAGGTAGGTCCTATTGCAGGACTGTTGTATTACAGTAGACTGAATTAGTTTTGGCTAGGTGTAGCTAAAAACTGGCAACTGAGTATATGTGTAAATGCACTCGTACATCTAGTGTTTATATTTTAGTGATAGTTTTTAGCTCATTTGAAAGAACAGCACTTGTCCCTCCCTCATTACCACCACTGAGGTGCCCTTGAGCAAGGCCCTTAACCCCAACCGCTCCAGTGGAGCTGCTCAGTGGCCAGCAGATCAGACTGTGGTTGAACTGGGCAGCTTCCAGGTGTGAATGTGGAACTGTGTGAATGTGATCAAGGCGTTCCTGCAAACCGGGAAACGCCTGGGTCAGAGTTTTCCGTGGAGGACCGCACATTTTCCCGTCAAGTTTGCTTTTTATAAATCCCAATTCTTGCGTAGAGAGTGGCGTACGTCTTCTTTTGTGCGTACGCCACCTTTATAAATGAGACCCCAGAACATTTCATTTTACTAAGGTTTGTAGACATGTAAGATACCAATACCAATATAGCTCATAGTGTGTGAATTATGTAGTTCCACAGTGGAGGCACCGCACTATTATTTCTTGGTTATTTCTTTATAGTTACTTATGCCTACAATACATCTACTGGTAAAAGGGAGATTTAGCCAATTCACTACTAACTGCTAAGCACTCAGGATCCTGTTCAGTAAAACATTAGTAACCATCTAGTAAGTAAGGTCACTGTTTGTTAATTATGTTTCCCAGACAAGTTCCTGGTTTACCCGCCTGTGTAGTTATCAATAGTTATTATTCACATATTTTAAACAGCGTAAACCCTGACTTTGCTCACATTTCACCTTGAGAGAAAAATAAACAGTAGAAATGTGATTACAGATCCATAAAGATTTACATCAAAATTAAACTGATATGATGCATGACTTGCATCCAAGAGAGATATGTTGCTCTCACAAGATGTAGGGAAAAATGTAAAACATGAATAGGCCTCTCAACTATATGCTGTTGTTTTTGTCTGTATGCTGTGCTTTTATTACCCAAAAATTACCCATTTGAAAAGAGAACCAATCATGCCTCTTTTGTGAGAGAAAAGTAATGTTTATTTTGCAAGTGCAGTAGATTTAGACAAGCCTAAGAAAAATTACAACACACAATGCCAGACACAGCCAAGAGAACTATTTTGATGCTTTTTCCCATGGGAACAGTGGCATAGGATCAGGAACAGAATCCACGAGAGACTGAGGAGCTCTTGTAAGGTCAACTGATGTCACAATTCCCATTAAATTTATGACAAAATACAAAATGTGTTGACTTCATGACAGCAAACATGTCAAATTTTTTAAGTGCAAGGACCCAACGTTTTTTCCTAAAATTATTATTAGGGCCCGAGCGCTGACAGCGACGAAGGCCCTCTTGAAACTGAAGGAATTATTATTATGGCAAATGAATTGGCTTTTTGAGGGGCTTAACATATTCAAAAACTCACCAAAATTGGCGGTTGCATCAAGTCTGGTGAAAATGTACGTATTTTAAGGGTTTTGGGACTAGGCACACAAAGATGGCTCGCTAGCGCCCCCTACAAAGTTAAAAAAATTGGTACACATTTGGATCATGTCAAGACGTACAAAAAATGTAATTGGAGCCATACCCTAAACCCAACAGGAAGTCCGCCATTTTGAATTTAAAGTTTGAATTTAAAGTTTGAAATTAGCGCGATTTTGGCCATTTCCACATGTCGTACTTTAACAAACTCCTCCTAGAGATTTCATCCGATCAACGTCAAATTCTTCATGGCTTCATGGCTTCTTCTATTGAACAACAAGTTGTCGTTATCGGTCGAGGTAGGGCATCTGGTAGGTGCTCACAAAGAGCAGTATTTGGAGAAGTTGGAGATAGCAGGATTGGATACCAACCCTTAATTCTTCCTCCCTCCGTTTTCACGGACCTTATTAAATCACAGAGTCTGCCCGACGTCAGTCCACACGATCCGTGTGATCTATGTGGTAAACGGGGTATCCCCATATACTGGTGCTGATCTCAAAGCTTTTAAAAGTCTGGATGCTAACCAATTCTTTGTAGCTGGCTGGGTTACAGGTACGCGGTGATACGCTAACGGCGGGGGGGAGGTACCTCATAATGGCAAAGATAAGACATCAAACTAGGGTTTTTTTTGTATTAACATCTATTCTTTACTTAAGTAAAGATTTATATAACACATAGCCCATCTTTTTAGAGGACATGGTTGGTCGTGGCTACCCACATACCGTTGTTCACTGGCTGAGCCAATGCAACTTTCTAATGGATGCCTGAACGCATCCCAACTCTGGGAAGTGCAGTCATTAATTGTCTATCACACGTTAATCCATACAGTAAATCACGGAGTGTATATGATCAGTAGTAACTAGAGATGTCCCGATCAGGTTCTTCTCCCCTCAAGTCCGAGTCCGAGTCATTTGATTTTGAGTATCTACCGATACCGAGTCCCGATCCGATACTTCTATAATATATAAAAAAAGAATAAAGAAGAGCGAAAAAACAGATCCAGGATGTTCCTTATTTTTTATACTTATTTTAACATTCAACAACTCTGTTAACAAACAGAGCACTTCTGTGAGGTAGCTTGAACAATCAAGTAATAACATAAATTCTTCACTTTTGGACTTTAGTGCAACAGTTAATATAAAAAAAGTCTAATATAAAAACAAATAGCACCTCAGTTTAAAATACCCGGCAGGCATGTAAACAAATAAAAAAGGTGGAGCTCAGCTAGCTTCAGAGCTAAGGCGGGGCTACAGATTAGTTGTCCCCAAAACCTGCGTATCTAACAGTAGTTCTGCATTACATTTGTTCCGCGATACATTAATTAATTTGCACGCAAGTTTTATTTATTTTTATACTGTGTATTCTCTGTGTAAATTCATGCACCGAACCGTGATGCCCGTACCATTTCGGTTCAATACGAATACATGTACCGTTCCACCCCTACTTTCCACATAGTACCAGACAGAGATGTGATTTTAGCCTTCAGCAGAAGATGTGTAGGCTTTCGGCCATCCTGATGTCGGTGGGGAGCTCATTCCACCATTTAGGAGCCAGGACAGTGAACAGTCAGGATTTGGTTGAGTGATTAGTTCTCCCTCGCTGTGAGGGGGGCAGCAAGCAGTTTGGCTGATGCAGAGCGGAGTGGGGGGGGGTGTATGATTGGACCATGTCCTGGATTTAAGCTGGGGCTGATCCGTTCATGGCCCTGTATGTAAGTACTAGTGTACTGTACGAGAGTACTAGTGTACTTATGAGAGTACTAGTGTACTGTACGAGAGTACTAGTGTACTTATGAGAGTACTAGTGTACTGTATGAGAGTACTAGTGTACTGTATGAGAGTACTAGTGTCTTGAAATGGATGTGGGCAGCCACTGGTAACCAGTGAAGAGAGCGGAGGAGGAGGAGCGGTGTAGTGTGAGAGAACTTGGGGAGGTTGAAGACAAGTCGAGCTGCTGCGTTCTGAATGAGCTGCAGGGGTCGGATGGCACATGCAGGCAGGCCAATCAGGAGGGAGCATGCAGGCAGGCCAATCAGGAGGGAGCATGCAGGCAGGCCAATCAGGAGGGAGCATGCAGTAGTCTAGACGTGAGAAACAGTCTGGATTTTGTTGAGTTGTTGAAGGAGATCCTCAGTGGAGGATCTCCTTCTGCGCTCTGAGTTAACCCTTCATCTGCACTATGAGTCCAACTGAAGTCAATCTGAAACATCCCATTATATAGAAATAAAGTTATCATAAATGATTGTTTATATAATTATATTATGGTATAGAAAGTCATTAGAAATGATTGTTTATATAATTATATTATGGTAAAGAAAGTCATTATAAATGATTGTTTATATAATTATATTATGGTAAAGAAAGTCATTATAAATGATTGCATTACTCAGGGTCTTGGTGTGACTTGTTTTGTTGAACTTAGGCACTTAGCATGTTAACTTTTATTACTTCTTCACACTCTTTTCATTTAACTCTTCACTCAGAACATTTCCAAACTTTTCTGAGATGTAAAATACCAATATGACTGTGAGTGTCTCTGCACGCTTCACAAACCAGACGAGAGAGGAACGACAGAAAAGAAAAACCCAAAACAGTTTGAGTCAGACGTTTATTTGTCACAGTGAGCATCAGTCAGGAAAACAGCAGCGAGGCGTTCACTGTCCAACACGTTGCTTTCTGTTTCTGTCGCTCTGCTGAGGCTCGAACTTCAGGCTGCATCTCCACGGCTACGTTTTGGTTCAAAAAGGAATATCTTCTGCTAAGTTTCGCCCTCTCATTCCCCCTGCTCTGGTGTTTCCCCCTCTCATTCCCTCTGCTCTGGCGTTTCCGAGCCCCTAAACCGGAGACATTTGGAAACACTTCTGACCCGTTTTGGTTTGGAATCTGCGGGGTTGTGTTACAGTCTCGACGGCTCCAAACAGAGACCTTTGGCAACGCCGACACTGACCCCAACTTTTGGCTCAAAACTCAAACACTTAAAAACTAAAACGTAGCGCTGGAGATGGAGCTTTAAACTACATGGAATCATTGTAACAACAAACATGAAGGAAGAGAAGTTTATTTCACACTGGCGTCTCTTCCTTCACCTGAACCGTCTCGTCCTGCACTTGAACCGTCTCTTCCAGCACCTGAACCGTCTCGTCCTGCACCTGAACCGTCTCGTCCTGCCCCTGAACCGTCTCTTCCTGCACCTGAACCGTCTCTTCCTTCATCTGGACCGTCTCTTCCTTCACCTGGACCGTCTCTTCCAGCACCTGAACCGTCTCGTCCTGCACCTGAACCGTCTCGTCCTGCCCCTGAACCGTCTCTTCCTGCACCTGAACCGTCTCTTCCTTCATCTGGACCGTCTCTTCCTTCACCTGGACCGTCTCTTCCAGCACCTGGACCGTCTCTTTCAGCACCTGGACCGTCTCTTCCAGCACCTGAACCGTCTCTTCCTTCACCTGGACCGTCTCTTCCTTCAGAAACACAACAGAAAAAAAAGTTCTGTTGTTGCTGCTGACAGACTCAGATTATTATTCTAAGTGTCTGACAACATTATGGGATGGATCCCTACAGAGATAGACCTTTTAGTTAAAGAGTAAGATCCTTTTAGTTTAACTAAAGCCCCGAAATCACCATCACCAAACTCCACCAGGGGTCTCATTTATAAAACTACTATAAGTGTACGTGCGCCCAAAAGCCCAAATTGGCGTACGCAAAAAAAAGTCAGATTTGTAAAACCGTGTGTACGCACACCTGTAAGCAATGTTCCCTTTATAAATCTACAAGCGTGCGTATGTGAATAAGCCTCTTATCCCGCCCTGTACACGCCCATTTTTAACCATAAATAGTCAATGAAAAGCACCTCGTGAATGCTGATCAGTACGTTAATGACTCTGGCAGTTGTTCTTTCGCTACACCAAATCATGTCAAATCATGACGACTGGCAGAGAAAAAGCAAAAAAACTCTCAGACGATCGGGAATTTCTGCCAATTGAATTATAATTTCGGCCTGTTGTTGCACAGTGTATGAAACCCTGATCTATAGACTACCTTTATTAATAAAATCTTCCAAAACGGCATTACACTCGGGGACAGCTTCAATATACCAGACGTATATAATAAGATTTAACAGAACTATATATTATATCCAAACAAGCCTTAGTGATAAAGTTGAAGAATATATTTTTATTTATTTATAAATGTATTTATTTAAAAAAACACTTAGCTGTCTGACATTTCCCTCTGGAAACAGCCGGTTTCCCCCAGAGTGGTGAGGACCTGTATTTGGACCGGGATGGCACGGTTCTGACGCGTTTCCCTCTCTACTGGACCCAATTCAGTACATAGATCCAAGAGCTCAGCTTTAGGTAATCTAAATCGGCATATGAGCCAGTCATCGTCATGGTCCCTGAAGTCTCTTTCTCTCATGATTCTGCCATTGCTGTCCTCCTGCAGGTCCAGCAGTGCCATCATGCACCATTACGCACGGGGTCACCGCAGAATTTATGTGTTAACACCTTGCTAAAATCACAGCAACAACTGGTGGTATCCCCCACCCCGAGATACAATTTGAAGACGAAATGTAATAGGCAAACACAGTTTTCTTCATGCAGGTTTTGTTATGAACAGTATTAAAGTTTGGACCGATAACAAGGACATTAAGTATAACGATTGCGCGAAAGCTTAACAGCTGTATTTCCAGAATTAGACATTTACACTGTGTTCTGCAGTTATCTAATGCTAGGGTATTAATGCTATCCTGTATTCCATGCATCTCCTCCTCCTGCGCTCCGTAGCAGACAATGTGATGGCGAGACAGCGCTGATTAAATATTAAGAACACATTTTTATTTAAGATTTGAGTTGGAGGTGTTTATGGAACAGTTTTCACTCAGTACAAGCGCAAATAACACTGCTGGAATTCATCTTCATGGTAACGTGGATGATATGGAGTGAAAGAATGTGCGTGAGGAATCAATACTAAGAAATATTACGAGTAATCTTATTCCCACATTTACTTTCTGCAGTCCGACTTCAGTTCACCACCTCACCATCTGCGTCGCCAATTCCTATTTTGTCTCCAAAATGTGCGTACGCATGGTTCAGAGTTTGTGTGGAGGACCGCACATTCTCCTGTCAAGTTAGTTTTTTATAAATCACAACCTTTGCGTGGGAAGTGGCGTACGCCCATTTTCAGTCCCGTTTTGTGCGTACACCACGTTTATAAATGAGACCCCAGGACTTTTAGCATGTACAGAGCCAGCATATTTCCACCAGACTCCATGTAAATAATCAGGACTTTTAGCGTGTATAGAGCCAGCATATCTCCAAACGTAAATGGGTGAATTAAGGGTTTATTTCAACCAAACCAGAGTGGTGATTGTTAGAACAGTGGAAAGATGAACCAAGACGGCTTTTGATAGTTTTATTTAGTTTCTGTCCACTTTGAATGAAGTGTGTTTTACGATGATAAAAGTCCTGATTATTTACATGGAGTCTGGTGGGTTTGGTGATGGTGATTTCGGCCTGTACATTGCAGCTTGTTTCTTGTTTAATACTGGACCAGTTTCAGAGATTGTTGTTCCCATCAGACACAGAAACGTGGGAACATAAGGTCCAGGATGAAAAACCTTCAATGCTACATGTACAGTATATAAAGGCCATGTGTTATATATTAAGGTGTGCGATATATTCTCCCACAGCTAGCGAACCGGCCAATGAACAGCTCTTTTGGTTCGGGACATTCTAAAATGCGAAACAGCTTAACGTGGTTTAATTTACCTAAACAACGATCAATCATCAACAAATGTCTCAATCATATGGCTCCTCATAACCACTGTTTATGACAAGACATGGTCCTGAGAAATTTGGTGATCATTGGTCACGGTTTTCTGACCTTAAGCCACATTAAACCACATTTAGCCTTTTCCTCGCCATAGGCGCCAATGAAGAAGAAAATGTTAACGTGAGATAACTCCTATAATCGCTGGATTTCGGTTTAGGTTTTTTGACAGGCTTAAGTGTTCATGAAAAGATATGGCCATGAGAAATTTGGTGATCACTGATCGTTGTTTAGGTACATTAAACCACGTTAAGCTTTTTCACGTTAAGCATTTTAGAATGTCCTTTTTTAAATGTTTAAAATGTAAATTATAATCCTAAATGTAAAACATCAGAGACATGACGGAGGGAGAGAGAAACCTCGGTCGCAGCAGCAGATCTCTGATCAGCCTCCGCCTGCTGCTGCAGCTCCAACACGTCCCGTCGAGCCTGAAAAACAACAACAAACCTGCATAAATACCTAAAAACGGAGACTTAAAACCTGCTTATTCAGTCTGGCTTTCACGTAGGGTTGGGTATGGTTTGGTTTTTTCCGATACCGGTGCTAAACGATACTTTTAAAACGGTGCCGGTGCCTAAACGTTGCCTGAACCGAAATATATATAATATATTTATAATCTATATAGTATAAAATATAAAAAAGGAGCACAAAAAGACAGTCTGCGACTTTAAAGAACGCCTTGTTTATTGCTAATGCCGTATGGTCAAAATTAAATGATTGATTAATAATGTAATAACTATAACTTATAACAATTACTTATTTCACCAGTAAATTGCTGTTGAACGACAAAAACAAGCACCAGATGGGAAAAGGGTATTTTACAATAACTTTGAATGCACCACAAGGTTGGTGAGTTTCAAGTGAACGCACAGGGTCAGATGGTTATGTCTCGCTGTTGGAATCCTCTAAATGGAAATACAGTCACACTTTACACGGCCTAACATAAGCTGTCAGCATTTTAACCATTGGGTTTAATCCAGCTACTACCTAACTAGCTACTAGCTAACCTGCTACTAGCTAACCAGCTACTAGCTAACGGTAAAGTAGCGTACCGTGCAGCGATGCTTCTGGAAAATAAAAAAAAAAGTCAGGCACCGAAATGAGGAGCCAAAATTTTTTTTCTTATTCGGTCTCGTTACTACTGTTTACATCGGGACCTGTGCCCTGTTGGCACTGTGTTTCGGTACCCACCCCTACTCATAGCTGTATCATTTGAACGTGTGGCTGATGTTCCAGATGTGACCTCTGACTGTTATTTGAGCGTGTGGCTGATGTTCCAGATGTGACCTCTGACTGTTATTTGAGCGTGTGGCTGATGTTCCAGATGTGACCTCTGACTGTTATTTGAGCGTGTGGCTGATGTTCCAGATGTGACCTCTGACTGTTATTTGAGCGTGTGGCTGATGTTCCAGATGTGACCTCTGACTGTTATTTGAGCGTGTGGCTGATGTTCCAGATGTGACCTCTGACTGTTATTTGAGCATGTGGCTGATGTTCCAGATGTGACCTCTGACTGTTATTTGAGCGTGTGGCTGATGTTCCAGATGTGACCTCTGACTGTTATTTGAACGTGTTCCAGATGTGACCTCTGACTATTATTTGAACGTGTTCCAGATGTGACCTCTGACTGTTATTTGAGCATGTGGCTGATGTTCCAGATGTGACCTCTGACTGTTATTTGAGCGTGTGGCTGATGTTCCAGATGTGACCTCTGACTGTTATTTGAGCGTGTGGCTGATGTTCCAGATGTTCCAGATGTGACCTCTGACTATTATTTGAGCATGTGGCTGATGTTCCAGATGTGACCTCTGACTATTATTTGAGCATGTGGCTGATGTTCCAGATGTTCCAGATGTGACCTCTGACTAGTATTTGAGCATGTGGCTGATGTTCCAGATGTGACCTCTGACTATTATTTGAACGTGTTCCAGATGTGACCTCTGACTAGTATTTGAACGTGTTCCAGATGTGACCTCTGACTAGTATTTGAACGTGTTCCAGATGTGACCTCTGACTAGTATTTGAACGTGTTCCAGACGCGACCTCTGACCTGCTCCAGCTGTGTGTCCAGCTGCTGTCGCTGCTCCTGCTCCGCCTGCAGCCGGACGGACATCTGCTGCACCTGAGACCGCAACTACAACACAGACAGGTTTTACACTCAACCAATCAGCTGAGAGAACAGTTTTACACTCAACCAATCAGCTGAGAGAACAGTTTTACACTCAACCAATCAGCTCAGAGAACAGTTTTACACTCAACCAATCAGCTAAGAGAACAGTTTTACACTCAACCAATCAGCTGACTGAGAGAACAGTTTTACACTCAACCAATCAGCTGAGAGAACAGTTTTACACTCAACCAATCAGCTAAGAGTACAGTTTTATACTCAACCAATCAGCTAAGAGAACACTTTTACACTCAACCAATCAGCTGAGAGAACAGTTTTACACTCAACCAATCAGCTGAGAGAACAGTTTTACACAGTGACCCTGGCAGCCGTGATCCTGTGTCCATGCGTAAATTTTTTATATCATTCTGTACAGCCAATCACAGGACTGCATCGTCAGCGTATCTGTTGAGTGAGGTTACATCTCCACTGCTACGTTCCCCTGGCGTGTCCCCCTCTCATTCCCCCTGCTCTGGTGTTTCCCTTTTATTCCCCCTGCTCTGGTATTTCCCCCTCTCATTCCCCCTGCTCTGGTGTTTCCCCCTCTCATTCCCCCTGCTCTGGTGTTTCCCCCTCTCATTCCCCCTGCTCTGGTGTTTCCCCCTCTCATTCCCCCTTCTCTGCCCCTGCTCTGGTGTTTCCCCCCTCTCATTCCCCCTGTTCTGGGGTTTCCCTCTCATTCCCCCTGCTCTGGTGTTTCCCCTCTCATTCCCCCTGCTCTGGTGTTTCCCCCTGTCATTCCCCCTGCTCTGGTGTTTCTCCCTCTCATTCCCCCTGCTCTGGTGTTTCCCCCTCTCATTCCCCCTGCTCTGGTGTTTCCCCTCTCATTCCCCCCCTGCTCTGGTGTTTCCCCCTGTCATTCCCCCTGCTCTACTGTATGTGTTTATCCGGTCCAGAGTAACGTGTGAGAGAGCGTGCTGGCGTTCAGACCTGAGCGAGCTCCTCGCAGCAGCTCTGTGAGACGCTGGCATCCTCCAGCTGTTTCTCCAGCTGAGCCTCCAGCAGCATCAGCTGTTCCTTCAGCTGAGACACGAGGGAGGAAGGAAAGTTATTCTTTACGGCAGTTTCACAGATACACATCACAAAGGGCTTTAAGGTCTTTTCACATGGTACGCAACACTTCGCCGGGACATTCTAAAATGCTTAACGTGAAAAAGCTTAAAGTGGATTAATGTACCTAAACAACGATCAGTCATCACCAAATTTATCATGGCCATATCTTGTCATAAACAATTAAACTGTGATTCGCTCAACATCCATTCTGCAAAAAAAAACATTTTAAAAAAGTGTCAAAAATTTCGGAAAAAAACAATTCAGAAACGCAGCGAAAAACATCGACGAAAACATTGTAAAAAGTGACAAAAAACTTGGGAAAAAACCCCGACAAAAAGGCAGAGAAAAGTGACAAATGTCGAAAAAAACATTGACGAGCATGAAAGCGACAGTTTCACGGGATTGCGTACGCTTCTTGGGTTGCCTGTCAAACTGCCCCCCCCCCATTGAATATTAATTACAAGGCGCGACAATCGCTCTCCGTGTGAAAAGACAGGATGGAGAGGAAAGGACGGAGAGGACAGGAGAGGAGAGGACAGGATGGAGAGGACAGGACGGAGAGGACAGGAGAAGAGAGGACAGGATGGACAGGACAGGACGGAGAGGACAGGAGAGGACAGGATGGAGAGGACAGGACAAAGAGGTCAGGAGAGGAGAGGACAGGACGGAGAGGTCAGGAGAGGAGAGGACAGGAGAGGACAGGACGGAGAGGTCAGGAGAGGAGAGGACAGGAGAGGACAGGACGGAGAGGTCAGGAGAGGAGAGGACAGGATGGACAGGAGAGGAGAGGACAGGAGAGGTCAGAAGAGGAGAGGACAGGAGAGGAGAGGACAGGGCAGAGAGGACAGGAGAGGAGAGGACAGGACGGAGAGGTCAGGAGAGGAGAGGACAGGAGAGGACAGGATGGAGAGGAGAGGAGAGGACAGGAGAGGTCAGGAGAGGAGAGGACAGGAGAGGACAGGATGGAGAGGAGAGGAGAGGACAGGAGAGGTCAGGAGAGGAGAGGACAGGGCGGAGAGGACAGGATGGAGAGGGCAGGAGAGGAGAGGACAGGGCGGAGAAGACAGGACGGAGAGGACAGGATGAGAGGACAGGATGGAGAGGACAGGGTGGAGAGGACGGAGAGGACAGGATGGAGAGGACAGGAGAGGACAGGAGAGGTGAGGACAGGAAAGAGAGGACAGGACGGAGAGGACAGGATGGAGAGAACAGGACAAAGAGGTCAGGAGAGGAGAGGACAGGAGAGGACAGGATGGACAGGAGAGGACAGGATGGAGAGGACAGGATGGAGAGGACAGGACGGAGAGGACAGGATGGAGAGGACAGGACGAAGAGGACAGGACGGAGAGGACAGGAGAGGAGAGGACAGGATGGAGAGGACAGGATGGAGAGGACAGGACGGAGAGGAGAAGACAGGGCGGAGAGGACAGGACGGAGAGGACAGGATGGAGAGGACAGGACGGAGAGGACAGGATGGAGAGGAGAGGAGAGGAGAGGAGAGGAGAGGAGAGGAGAGGAGAGGAGAGGACAGGACAGGACAGGAGAGGAGAGGACAGGAGAGGACAGGACGGAGAGGACAGGATGGAGAGGACAGGACGGAGAGGACAGGACAGGACGGAGAGGACAGACCTGCTGAGTGTTTTCTGTCTCCGACGTCTTTGACTGCACACAGGACAGGACGGAGAGGTCAGGAGAGGAGAGGACAGGAGAGGACAGGATGGAGAGGAGAGGACAGGAGAGGTCAGGAGAGGAGAGGACAGGGCGGAGAGGACAGGATGGAGAGGGCAGGAGAGGACAGGAGAGGAGAGGACAGGGCGGAGAAGACAGGACGGAGAGGACAGGATGGAGAGGACAGGGCGGAGAGGACAGGACGGAGAGGACAGGATTGAGAGGACAGGAGAGGAGACGACAGGAGAGGAGAGGACAGGAAAGAGAGGGCAGGACGGAGAGGACAGGATGGAGAGAACAGGACAGAGAGGTCAGGAGAGGAGAGGACAGGAGAGGACAGGATGGACAGGACAGGAGAGGACAGGATGGAGAGGACAGGACGGAGAGGACAGGACGGAGAGGACAGGATGGAGAGGAAAGGACGGAGAGGACAAGACACGACGGAGAGGACAGGATGGAGAGGACAGGAGAGGACAGGATGGAGAGGAAAGGATGGAGAGGACAGGACGGAGAGGAGAGGACAGGGCGGAGAGGACAGGACGGAGAGGACAGGATGGAGAGAATAGGACGGAGAGGACAGGACGGAGAGGACAGGAGAGGAGAGGACAGGACGGAGAGGACAGGACGGAGAGGACAGGAGAGGAGAGGAGAGGACAAGAGAGGACAGGAGAGGACAGGACGGAGAGGACAGGGCGGAGAGGACAGGACGGAGAGGACAGGATGGAGAGGACAGGACGGAGAGGACAGGACAGGACGGAGAGGACAGACCTGCTGAGTGTTTTCTGTCTCCGACGTCTTTGACTGCACTTCGTCCTGCAGCAGCGTCAGCTGATCCAGAACCTGCAGACAGCAGCATCAACACAGAGTCAGGACATGGCTTCATATATTACATAGACAGGTGGGGGGGTAGGTAGGTAGATGGATGGATAGATAGAGAGAGAGAGAGAGAGAGAGAGAGAGAGAGAGAGATGAGATAGATAGATAGATAGATAGATAGATAGATAGATAGATAGAGGGATAGATAGATAGATAGATAGATAGATAGATAGATAGATAGATAGATAGATAGATAGATAGATAGATAGATAGATAGATAGAGAGATAGATAGATAGATAGATAGATAGAATAATCAAAGGTGGGCTGTTTATGTTTCATTGCCTCTAAACTGAAGGTTTGTACTAAAGTTTATGTTGCTTTTTTCAGAGGTTTTTTTAAGACTTTTTTTTAGGTCTTTGTCTCCATTTTGGAGTTTTTTTTAGTAAAGTTTTTGATGCTTTTTGACATTTTTTATTTATTTATTTTTGTCTCTTTTCTCAACACGTGCTGACGTGTCCCAGGACCCCCCCCGAGACAGTCGGAGATCTCAACCCCCCCCCCGATATAAACATGATCTAAAACTCACCGTTTGTTTCTGCTGTTCGGTTTCGGACAGTTTGTTCTTCCAGACGTTTTCTTCTTCTTCAGAGCGACGCTGCAGAGCGTGAAGCTCCGCCTCCTGTCGGAGGACCAAACAACCAACAAACAAGAGAAACCGTCAAAGAGGAAACGATACAAAGGATAAACACGAGGGAGAAAACTATCCATCATATCAGAACAAGTCAGATGTAGAGCACAGAGTCATTAACTACTAAATTAATCTCAAAATAGTTGATTCATCAGTTTGAGTAATTTTTTTTTAATGTAAAAACAGGTAAACTTGTGTGATGTCAGCTTGTTAAATATGAATATTTTCTAGTTTCTTCTCTCCTCTGAGACAGAAAATCTTGGGCTTTTAGGAAACACTGATCCACATTTTAGAGACAGAACTACTCATCCATTCATCCAGACAATAATCCACAGTAAAGATTAATATTTAGTTGCAGCTGTAGTCAGATGAAAACATTAAGTATATAACCAGTTATAGAAGAAGTCTCTCTGATGAGAGACTAAAAGTCCAGTTGCTCTTTCCTTGGATAACTATGACCCAGAGATTTTCACAAGTCATTTTTTGGAACTCCATGTTGAGTCTCAAGATCTGAGATACAACTATAAAGATACAATGTGCCTGTTCCCAGTAGGGCTGGGCGATCTTCACCAAATACCTTGATATCGATATTGCAACGATATTCTAGGGTTGACAATTGGTGCTTTAACAAAATATCTTCACACTTAGATTTGAGATAAATAATCATCAATAATGTGTATATAATGTCTAAGTGGGTAAAGGTGAATAATAGAACAGCTAGAACAGTCTGGTAAGGTCAGAAAAGTACATCACTTTACTATAATGCAGCCTTTAAAACCAGGAAAAGACACTTATGTCAAATCACGATATTACAATATCCAAAATCTAAGATGATATCTAGTCTCATATCACAATATCAATATAATATCGATATATTGCCCAGCTCTAGTTCTAATACTTTGCGACGGTTAGCTTGTTACCTGTGATGATATATGCTAAATGTAACGTCTCTTTCACATTATCCAGTGACTGACCTATCTGGGTGTGTTTAGAGAAGCCTGATGAAGTTAGATGTTGGTGATCTGGCATCATTTATCTTGGTGCCACACACCTTTCATGTAGCTGTTGGCTTACTGCCGCTGTTTACCGAGTTATTGAAAGCAAAACTAATGACCAAAGGCACATCTCTGGGAGGACTTGGTGTCGCCATCCTCAATGCATTTGTTGATATGTGAGTGCGCACACATAAGACATAGCTCATGTGTTACGTTGCACATTATGGCAAAGGGCATGGGACATGCAGCTCGTCATACGTCAACGTATATGCACCAATAAAAGAAAGTAGAAATACATGAATACATTTAGATTAAAAAAGCAATAATTGCCTGAAAACAGGTTGTTGACGAGTCAAAGCTCGAGTCGCAAGTCAAGTCTGGTGTCAGCTGTTTGTGCGACTAAAGTGCGACTCGAGTCCGAGTCTCAGACTCCAGTCCCCATCTCTGCTGTGACCCAGATAAACCTTCACAGTAGGGTTGGGCGGTAATACGGTAATACGGTATACCACGGGGTCTAAAAATAGCCACGGTATCAGTTTCAATACCGTCATTAAAAAAAATGCAATGCACTTATATAGGAGACAAGGATTACACATTAAATTGCGGTGACCCACAAGTAAGACTGAAAGAGACATTCACCAAGGTACTGTACCTTTAAGGGAGAGGTGTTATAATATACGAGTTCCGGGTTAACGGCTGAATTATCTCAAACAACCAGGGTGGTGAAAATGCTGTTGCTGCGGCGGGGCTGGCCGCTGCTAGCGGCGCGGCTAATCTCGGTGCTATCTAGCGATACGCAGCCACCGTCAAGTTACCGGACTTTTGGCAGCACAACCGTCGTTTCAGCCCATCAAGGACCAGTTCCAGCTGAGAGGAATAACACAGGACGTTACAAAGTATTTCCACGTGGTATCGGCCTTAGATGCCTCACCAACAGCCAGGGCTACGGCGATGTTAGAGGCTCCTCCGGCTAACGGCAAGTAGACGCACTCAAAACATCTCTGTTGGAACTGTCGGAGCTGGAGAAAGCCGACTGCCCTCTGTCCCTGAACGGCCTTGGCGACAGCAAGCTGTCCAAGTTAACGGAGAGGATGCTGGCTGGGCTTGGCGCGGCGGATCGCCCACATTCTCCTGCGGCAGCTTCCAGCACCTGTGCGCACCGCATGGCCTGCTCCCCCCCCTCTTCCTCCAGAGACTACCAGGAGCTGGCTGTGGAGGCAGACGGGATTTTCCTCGCCAACCGGCAGCAGTTGCCCCCCAGCCCACGTCTGCCCCGCTTGCACTCCACAAAATATAATTTATATAATTACATGTGGTTGTCATCGCGTGACAGTGTGGAGGAGAAAGTTGTTTTTTGTAAGTTGTTGTTATGTTATTATTGGTTCAGTATTAGTGTTTGGTATTCAGTTTCTGAACAGTGCGTTTGGTGACGCCGTCTGAGCCTTACGTCATAATTTTTAATTAGTCACGGTAATACCGTATACCACGGTAAAATAGGGAGGAGGTCTGACGGTATCAAAATTTGGATACCGCCCAACCCTACTTCACAGATATAGATTATTTTCAGGTTTATCAACATGAAGCTGTTACCGTTTCCTGCAGCAGCTTCCGGTTCTGATCCAACTCCGTCTGCAGTTCAGTCTGTCTCCTGTCGGCCTCCGTCAGCCTCGACTGCAGCTGAAACACAAAATATATCTTGTTTACGGATTCAGTTCTTAACTTCTTGGAGAAGTTCCTGAAAAAGTTTCTTCGGGAATAATTCCTTGGAGGTGTGTGTAGTTCTTAGTGTCTGATGTTATATCTTGTGTTTGTGAGGAGAAATGTGTCTTTACCTCAGAATCAGCGCTCTCTGTTTCACCTTTTCTCTCCTGAACTTTCTGAGTAAGAAGCTCGAGCCAGTCGCTCTGCGGAGGAAACACATCGGCTGTTAAAGTCTTCCTGCTGCGTTTAACTCGGAGACTGTTTACAATCGTTTCTAAAACATTTCTGGATCGCCATAACTATTCCCCACTTGTTCTTTGGTTTGAGGGCGATAATTTATAAGTTTCATATATATATATATATATATATACATACAGGTATATATATATATATATATATATACTAACGTCTTCCACCCTGGCAGTGTGTGCAGACTAACGTCTTTCCCCCCTGGCGGTGTATGCAGACTAACGTATTCCCCCCTGGCAGTGTGTGCAGACTTACGTCTTTCCTCCCCGGCGGTGTGTGCAGACTAACGTATTCCCCCTGGCAGTGTGTGCAGACCAACGTCTTCCCTCTCTGGCAGTGTGTGCAGACTAACGTCTTACCCCCCTGGCGGTGTGTGCAGACTAACTTCTTCCCTCTCTGGCAGTGTGTGCAGACTAACATCTTCCCTCTCTGGCGGCGTGTGCAGACTAACGTCTTCCCTCCCTGGCGGTGTGTGCAGACTAACGTCTTCCCCCTGGCAGTGTGTGCAGACTAACTTCTTCCCTCCCTGGCGGTGTATGCAGACTAACGTATTCCCCCCTGGCAGTGTGTGCAGACTAACTTCTTCCCTCTCTGGCAGTGTGTGCAGACTAACGTCTTACCCCCCTGGCGGTGTGTGCAGACTAACTTCTTCCCTCCCTGGTGGTGTGTGCAGACTAACGTCTTCCCCCCTAGCGGTTTGTGCAGAATAACGCCTTCCTCCCTGGCAGTGTGTGCAGACTAACTTCTTCCCTCTCTGGCATTGTGTGCAGACTAACATCTTCCCTCTCTGGCGGTGTATGCAGACTAACGTCTTCCCTCCGTGGCTCGAGCTATCAGTTTGTTTTAACACTTGATACTTATTGTGCAAATGAACCGTTGTATATGGTTACATCCCAGCTATGAACCAATCAGACTACTTGATTTGAGCTTCCCGTTTTATAAATATATAAATATGTAAACATGAAGCAGCCGACCAACCTTCTCTGTCTCCACAGAGATGCCGGGAAACAGAACCTGCAGCGACGCCTGGAAGTCCAGACGCAGGGACGCAAACCTGGACTCAGCTTCAGCCTGTAAAGATACCGTTACAGTCAGGTCATTACACAGCAGTACTTAGTTACATTACACTACAGCGCTGGAATGTTTTAGATAGTATATTTGTTAAACTGACCAGCGCTGCTTTAAGCTCCGCCTCTCGCTGCTCGCTCTGACGCTCCGCCGCCGAAAGCGTCGCCATTTTGTCCTGTAGCTCCTGAATACAACACGAAGGAAGATAAGTCAGATCTCATAAGGTAACAGAAGACTTGATAAACACGCTTACAGTGTCAAAACTGGACTCACGGCAAATCTTAAAGGTCCCATGGCATGAAAATTTCACTTTATGAGTGTTTTTTAACATTAATATGAGTTCCCCCAGCCTGCCTATGGTCCCCCAGTGGCTAGAAATGGTGATAGGTGTAAACCGAGCCCTGGGTATCCTGCTCTGCCGTTGAGAAAATGAACGCTCAAATGGACCAATCATGAATCTGCTTCTTATGAGGTCATAACAAGCAAGGTTACCTCAGGTATATAAAAGAGACTTCAGATACAGTATTAGGGGACCACTAAGGTCTATATAAAAGGGACTTCAGATACAGTATTAGGGGACCACTAAGGTCTATATAAAAGAGATTTCAGATACAGTATTAGGGGACCACTAAGGTCTATATAAAAGAGACTTCAGATACAGTATTAGGGGACCACTAAGGCCTATATAAAAGAGACTTCAGATACAGTATTAGGGGACCACTAAGGCCTATATAAAAGAGACTTCAGATACAGTATTAGGGGACCACTAAGGTCTATATAAAAGAGACTTCAGATACAGTATTAGGGGACCACTAAGGTCTATATAAAAGAGACTTCAGATACAGTATTAGGGGACCACTAAGGTCTATATAAAAGAGACTTCAGATACAGTATTAGAGGACCACTAAGGTCTATATAAAAGAGACTTCAGAGACAGTATTAGGGGACCACTAAGGTCTATATAAAAGAGACTTCAGATACAGTATTAGGGGACCACTAAGGCCTATATAAAAGAGACTTCAGATACAGTATTAGGGGACCACTAAGGTCTATATAAAAGAGAATTCAGATACAGTATTAGGGGACCACTAAGGTCTATATAAAAGAGACTTCAGATACAGTATTAGAGGACCACTAAGGTCTATATAAAAGAGACTTCAGATACAGTATTAGAGGACCACTAAGGTCTATATAAAAGAGACTTCAGAGACAGTATTAGGGGACCACTAAGGTCTATATAAAAGAGACTTCAGATACAGTATTAGGGGACCACTAAGGTCTATATAAAAGAGACTTCAGATACAGTATTAGGGGACCACTAAGGTCTATATAAAAGAGACTTCAGATACAGTATTAGGGGACCACTAAGGTCTATATAAAAGCATCCAAAGAGCACCATGTCATGGGACCTTTAATGTTGGACAGTTATGTTCAATAATGTATCCGTCACAAGTATCTTATTTAACTGCAATAGAATTTATACAATCTATTGTTTTAGAAACAATCTTTTTACCTAATCTCACTTAACTTCTACATAAAGTTTGTATTTCTTACTATAGCTGTGTTACTACTTTCAGCACAAAGCCCGACCCAAGTGTCTTTGTTAGTTTAAGACCGACGCAGTTGTTAATTTCCTGTCCAGCGCCCACGTCGTTTAAATAGCAAATGCTCCTGCACCCATCTGTGGCCCATGGGCGTGCTGATCTTACAGGGAGGTGTGTTCAGGTGCATTCTGGGAGTATTGCTATCTTGAGGCAGCGGGAAGTGATCACACCATTGACCAACAAAAACCTGGTCTAAAGTCAATAACGCAGCATTTCATTGTTATTTTAACACAGCATTAGTAAAATTCTCGTTACACACACAGGAATGCACAGCAGCAAACACACATGCAGAAGATTACAACTAAAAATATTAAGGTGCAAAAAGCTGTATAGGATGTTAAGGTGTGTGATTTGGACTCACGTCGCCGTGGTTACGAGCCTGCTGCAGCTCCTCTCTGAGCGTGTGCAGTTCTTCCTCCAGACGCAGCAGCTGAGAGTCTTCCTCCAGACTGACAAACACAAAACTCAACGTCAGACACGGATATATATATAAACATTTTAAAAAGTTGTAAAAAGCAGCGTCATGGAGCTCGTAGGTCTCCTAGTATCGTACGATATTTTCTGTTCTGGCGTTTAGCAAAAAGTAAAAATAACATTTAAAGAAATAACGCGTTCTTTGCAATAAGGTGTTTTTTCACCTTTCAAACGGCTGCTCGGACTCCGTCTCGCTTCCTGATCCCTGCAGAGAAGAATAAGGAGGAGAAGGAGGAGAAGGAGAAGAAGAAGGAGAAACAGCTGCTGTTAGACACATCGCAAACCTCACAGGATGTTTTTAACGTCTAACTCGAGGCCCACAGGCAAAATCCGGCCCCTCGCAGATTTTGATCCGGCCCGTATATCAATTTAGGTACACAACTAGTTCTCGGCCGCCTACTTTTTGTTGCTTTTTCAATGTTTTTTTTCACGTTTTTCTATGTTGGCTATGGAACGTATTTGCTGACATTTTTGCTGACTTTATGTGGACCAAACTGTAAGTGAGAAGACTCCTTGAGACATACAATAATACAGTCAGAGATATTTGACTTTCTGATTAAATAAAAGCATGTTAATTAACTCTACATGTTTGGCCCTGAGTGAAGTTGACTTTGTTCTACGTCCTGCTGAGCTGTTATAAAACAGATTAAAACATGTGAAACGTGACTTTAAGTACTTTGAAGAGAGCGATCTTTGGCGTCAGACTGTAAACATGATGAACTTTGTTCTGAGGATTCAAACGTACGTCTTTCTGCGTCTGCTCACCGGCTGCTGCTTCTTCTTCTTCTTCTTCTTCTTCTTCTTCCTCCTTCACTCTGAGGACACAAAGAAACTAAATCTGAGTTTTTATTGAACGTGTTGAACTGCAGTTCCTCTAGCGGCCACCAGATGTCACTGTGATCAAACTCTGACTCTTCTACTGTCTCACTGTGGGAGGATTTTATTAGTCCAGAAATCTAGACCACCCTAGTGGCAGCAAATGTAATTTGCAGCCAGGGGGGTCTAGGCACTCTCCGTTGGTTTGCGAGCTGGAAAAACCAAACTGGTCAGGCCAATCACATCGTGTATAGAGTCGGTGGGCGGGGCTTATGGCTGCTGCTGCTGGTGGAGAACAGCGGTCTTCTGGAAGACTTGGAGTTCCGCTTTTCTTTGAGAAAAGAACAAAGAACGGCTCTGAAGTCATTCTTAAAAAAGGAAGATGTGTTCGGAGTTTTGCCGACCTGATACGGTAAAAGTTGAATCTATCATCTAGCTCTGCTACCTTAGTTCTTCCTTGCTTGGAGTTGAGAGCAAAAGAGGAAGGCTGCAGAGATGAAGATAAAAGAGGAGGAAAAGAAGTATAATTTGGCTAGAAAAATCTGATTAGTTGGTATCTTTGAAAATCATGTTAACAGGTGCTCCTAAAAGTTAGTGTAAAGCCTTCATGTAGGTCTATGATATACTTTAAGTACGTAATTTAAGTATGTGCGTTCTGTGTTTCTGACCTCTGTGACTGTGATGATGTCAGCAGCTGTAGCTCCGCCCTCAGCTGAGTGAGCTCCGCCTCCAGAGAGACGACCTGCTCGTCTCTGCGCTGCACACTGACGGGAAGTAAGACAGGAAGTCAAACCACAGTCCGACACACCGTCTACACTCAGGTATTATTTTAGTAAAGTGAGAACAGGAGAGTTACCTGTTCTTCAGCTGCTCCACATCAGACGATCGCTCCACCTGCATGCACACAAGTTGGAAAGTTACAACAATTAAAACATTTTCAATGGTCTCCTGCCGGAGAGAAGCTCGGGGAAATGTGTGGCTGAAACTAGAAGAAGTCGCTGTGGAGGAAAGTTTGTAATAATTTCACAAAATGCAACGAGCTCGGGAAACGTTACCTCCATTTAACCCTCCTGTTGTCCTCGGGTCCAATTTGACCCGTTTACAAAAACTTTCTATATCAGAACTATGACAAAAGAACGTTGGAAAAAGCTGCAAAAACGCAGGAAAAATATCGACAAAAAACATTTTTTTTTACGATTGAAAAAAGTGACAAAAAAGCAACGCCAAAGGTGACAAAAACTTGTTTAAAAAAGTGACAAAAAAAATTGAAAAAAAGTGAGAAAAAAAACAACTGACAAAAATGTGACAAAAAATTGGAATACAGTTGACAAAAACTTCGAAATAAATGTAGAAAAAGAACAACAAAAGGTCGAAATTTCAACCCAGAAAAACAGGTCGACGGGACGAAATAAGGATAGGATAATATTTTAACATGATAATACACATACATACCGGTGGTTTTATGCATGTTTAACAGTTTGATTTTATTCTATGATGTACTTTAAATGATCTATTGTTATTTATATATATGTATGGTTATTTATTGTGTGGCACTTTTACTTTTTAAGCACTTTTAAACCTCAGCACTTATTTACTAATTGTTAATGGTATGTATACTTTTTAACCTCAATGGCAAGTAATTCAGAAAGTACTTTAGATGTTTTAAATGATTTTAGTCCTTTTTAATGTTACATAATATTCCTTTAACATTGGGAGAGAGTTTTTTATAATGCGACGCCGGGGCATTTATTTTCATAATTTTATATATTTGTTTATTTATTTTAATTATTTATTTTGTAATGTCTCCAGGAGAAAAGGCCAGGGCAGGTGTGGGGGTGAACTTTTATTTAAACCGCTTTCCATCCTGTCCAGTGGTTCCTTTAACCTGTTTTTAATATCTGGTTTTCTTTAAAACAGCTTTTATACAACCCAACTCGTTTTCTTCACACCAGTGGTCCCCTTGTGTCCCTTGCAGCGCCCATCCCGGGCGTTGCATTTTAACTCTAACCCTAACCACAGCTATGGCCGGAAGTTACGCAAACTTACACAAAATCTGGCAAAATCTAGTCTAATATAATAATATAACTTTAATACTTTCACACAGGAAACAAGTGTTTGTTCCTCAGGAGTGTTTTTAACTCTAACCGTGATCTTTCTCCTAAACTTAACAAGTTGTTTTGGTGTCTAAACTTAACTGTCGTCGCCGTAGCTGTAACCCTCTAACCCAGAGCCACCATCGCTGCGTCCGGAGCTTAGCGCCGCCCAAGACCGTTGTGATTGGTTTAAAGAAATGCAAACAACCCATGATGCATCTGTGGTGTAGCCAGACCTTGAAGGTCAGTGTAACGCTTATCAGTTCAATTTTCTAAGCACAAACGGACATTTGGAAAAACAGAAAAATGGGTTCAAATATCCAATTTTTCATTTGTTTCCGCCTTGACAAATTAAGAAATTGGATCTTTAACCTGTTTTTCCAATTTTCTGTTTTTATTCAGAGAATCAGAAATTTAGAAAATTAGAAAATTGCGTCTGGGCTCCAATTATTCAATACTGCCATGGTATTCTCTCCCTCGTTCTGCCTAGCTACGCCCCCCCACACACACACACACACTCAAAACCATCAGTTGCACCTCTGACCCCAAAGTTTATCAGTTTTTATCATTTTGGTCCATATGCAGTTAATGAAATGCATATTCCACAAAGTAGAGGAAGAGAATACCATGACAGTATTGAATAATTGGAGCCCAGATGCAATTTTTGTAATTTTAAAAATTTCTGATCCTCTGAATAAAAAACTGAAAATTGGAAAACCAGGTTAAAGATCCAATTTTTTTCATTGGATATTTGAACCCATTTTTCTGTTTTTCCCAATGTCCGTTGGTGCTTAGAAAATTGAACTGATAAGTGTTACACGGACCCTTGGAGGTGAGGTATTAAAGTTATTACCTGGACTGCAGCCTGGTTCTCCAGCTGGACCTTGAGCTCCTGCAGTTCAGCCTCTCTGGACTCCAGCGCCCCCTGCAGCTCTGAGGTACAAACAGCAGGAAAACTAGTTAGTTTCTGGTACCTTTGGACATGATGGGAACACAGAAAGTGTGCTGAAGGGAATGGGTTAGTTCCTGTGATAATTCCCGGACTAAGACATAGTTCCTGGGACTATTTCGTGGAACAAATCTGCAGTTCGATGTGAGATACACTTGGTATGGACCAGGGGTAGATGCATAGACTGTTTAAAGCAGGTACACACCAACCAGACGGCCGACCGTCGACAGTAAAGCCAGTCGGGCCGATCAGTCGGGTCCCCGAGGTCCAAAAAACTGCCTTAGAACACGCTAAGGTGACACCAACTTGAGCGTACGCTCTGCCGTAATACGTTTCAAATCTGTATTGTTGCCCAAGAAATGAAAACCGGCAGCTGATTGGACGAACGCGTCCAGTGGGTTTGTTTTCTCCGGAAATTCAAAGCCAGACTGTCATGGCGGCTCCTTCAGAATCTGAATCATATTGTACTAAAATAGTTCACTGAAACATGTTTCTGAAAACATTTGAAGAGAGAAATAGGCTGTCCAGTTGCTGAACCTGTCTTCATTTCAGATCAACAAAGGTCAGTTTAAAAGATTTTCGTCCGATTTTGAGAGACTCTAGTCACTCTCATCCCGCTTCCCATTCCCGGGTGAGTCCCGACTGCCCTGTCTCCGACTGAACATGTCAGGTCGGCCAAAATGAAGGCCGACCTGAAGGTTATTACAGAACTGGTTAGCCTCGGAACACACCAAACAGACTCGAGTCACCGACCTCGCCAGACTGTCAGACGGCCAATTATTGGCTCGGTGTGTCAGCGCCCTTAAACGTACAATATGTCAATTTCTGCCACTAGAGGTCTCTTAATCAAAACGATGGATGTAAACACAGACTTTTCATGATGTTTTGAAGTGGCATTATGGGAGTTGTAGTTTTCATTGTTTAACACGATTGCCGATTAAAATAAGGATACGATAGGTAACAGTTTTATCCACGTTTAATAACGTTTATTCATGTCATTCTGGTAAAATAGATGCAGTTTCACCCACATAATTACATTTTCTTGTTTGATTTGTATTGGTAGCTAACGTTGGCTAGCTAGTTGACCAGTTAGCGAGCAAACAAGCTAACATTAGCCAGCAGCTAAAACCACAATATCACAATATATTTCAGTCAGTGTCACTTTTTTGGATGTTTTCAGAACCGGGGGCAGAAAAGGGTTTGTTGTAACGTTACTCAACACCGCTGAGAGACTAACTTCTCTTTGCTTTGTGTTTGTGTGGAGATGTGGCGGCCATCTTAGACACAGTCTATGGACTAATAGACTCTGGAAGCACAAACAAAAACATATCAAGCTTCTCACACTTGTTGCTCTTGTTATTACAGAGCTGGTTAGCAATCGTTAGCATTGTTGAAACCACGGGTCTGAGTTAGCTGCATGCTAACAGAAAACACTCACCGCTAACGGCAGCAGCTTCCTGCTTTGATGCGTTCAGCTCCAAACGCACTTCCTCCAGTCGCTTCTGCAGAGCGCGCTCAGTGTCCTCACGGGCCAGCTGCACAAACAGACAGAAAACACGGGTCACTTCCTGTTAGCAGCAGCTCCAACGTCATATTGGTTGTTTAACCGTCCTGTTGTCCTCGGGTCAAATTTGACCCATTTTCAAAAGGTTTCTATACCAAATTTTGAGAAAAAATAATGTGGATGGCTCCCTACAACGATCTCTGCAAGTTTTATTCAATTTTATAGCATTTTAATGTTTTTTTTATAAAAGAACATTGAAAAAAGTGACAAAAATGTCGAAAAAAGTGACAAACGTCGGAAAAAGTGACAACAACATCGGAAAAAGTGACAAAAATGTTGGAAAAAGTGACAAAAACGTTGAAAAAAGTGACAAAAATGTTGGAAAAAGTGACAAAAATATTGGAAAAAGTGACCCAGGAAAAGTAAAAGTTGCATGATCGACGGGAAGGCAACACGAGGGTTAAAAAAAGGAAACTACAAATGTAGCTGGTGGGTTTGTGTTTCTGACCTGGGCTTTGGCTAGTTCTTGCTCGGCGGCGGCCATCTTGGCCTCCAGGCCCTTCCTGCACTCTTCGTCGGCCCGCAGCGCGTCGGTACGCTCAGCCAACTCTCGACCCAGACGGACGCAGTCCTGCCTGAGACGGGCCAGCTCCGTATTCTGCCTGCAGGGAGAGTTAGGGTCACACAGGATGGTAGAGGCCCAGCTGGTAGATGGACAGCAGTAAACTCTACCTCAACTACGAGTCCCAGAGAGCATTGCTGTAAGAACCAGCCAATCAGAGAGCTTCAAACTCTGTTGGTGAGTATCTAACAGGGGTGTCATGATTCTCCAAAATCCATGATTCAACTATTTTTTTTGCAGCAGGGACGGCAATGCCACAATGAGAGCCACTAGATGGCAAAAAGGAACTTTACACTAACAGTTTGAGTGTCTCTAAGTTTACGATATGCACATGAATGCACCGTGGAGTCCCGTCACTGTCTGTGTGCTTCTTACTGTTTGGCCTAATTAAGCTGGATGTTGGCGTGAAGGCTACTAACAATTTATAAACTGATAACTCCGACATGACACAAGTTAGAAAAGGGGCGATTCTAAGATCAGACCTTTAGGGGGGGACACTTTATTAGTCACAGTAATAACGACCAATTTGACACAATGTTCTAACATTCAGCAATTTTAGTTGCTTACGTTTCAATTTGGGTTCTAATATGTGGCATGAAATTACCAACTTCTTCTCTTTCTCTGGGGATGACCAACGTTGAACTACACAACCGTCTCCTGCTCTCCATCTGACAGATCATCATCTGACATGATAACCTCCTCTGATTGGCCAATGCCACGTTTCTGTTAACCCTTTCCTTGACGGGGTTATAGGTGTGTAGCATCGGCGACAGACACACAGGATACTAAGCCTGTTTCAAGCCCTTTGAACTTGTAATTGTTTGTCCTCTGTAACTATAATTTAATATATTTAAAAATGTATTATTCTATAATTTTTAGGGGGGCTGAGATGAAATGTAAGGGTGCTTTAGCCCCCTTAAAAAGGGTCTAAAATCGCCAATGAGTTAGAGATGTGTCTTTGGAGAACTTGTTGGATAAATGTATAGCAATGGCCGCTGCTGCTCATGGGTAGTTTACCAACGTACAGACCTGACGTGACTTGTGTGTTACCTGCTCTCGGCCTGGCTGGTTGCCTGGTTGTGTTACCTGCTCTCGGCCTGGCTGGTTGCCTGGTTGTGTTACCTGCTCTCGGCCTGGCTGGTTGCCTGGTTGTGTTACCTGCTCTCGGCCTGGCTGGTTGCCTGGTTGTGTTACCTGCTCTCGGCCTGGCTGGTTGCCTGGTTGTGTTACCTGCTCTTAGCCTGGCTGGTTGCCTGGTTGTGTTACCTGCTCTCGGCCTGGCTGGTTGCCTGGTTCAAGGCGTCTCGGAGGATGGAGTTCTCCTGCTGCAGTCGGGCCAGCTGAGCGTTGGGACCGTTCTCCAGCTGTTCCTGCAGACTCCCGATCTGTTCCAGTTTAACAGCCAGTTAGGTAAACATCGTACACGTTCCAGCTAACAATTCGTTAGCCAGAACTCGACACCTGAGATTTACAGTTTTTTCCAACTGCTTACACACAAAATCTTTTCATGTCACACGATTTCTGAAACCTCTCACTCAAAGTGTAAAACTACCCAGCAAATCTCCAAAACCATCAGCTGTTTCTCAGCCTTTCACTCAGTTTTCAATTGCATAAAACACTTTTTTCAAAACATTACACACAATTCTCTACCTAAGACAAAAAAATCTAACAGGAAGTGACTTGCTTTCCTTTTGTAAACACAACCAATCAAAATGCTCCACTTATTTACCAAGGCACACACACACTCCTCACATGTGCAAACACATTATGTCATAACTGAACACTAACCAATCATTGCTTTAGTATAGGCCTACAGAGGTCAAAGGTCAGATTACCTGTTTAGAACAATGGATGCCAACAATAGACAGAGAGCAAGGGGAGGAGGAGGAGGGAAGAAGAGGAAGGAGAGCCATCCCTGATGAGATCAGGTCCACACTTATTCATCATGTGATCAACCACGAGTTGACCAATGAGAGAAGCCCATCTTGAGTAGCTTTATAGTGGCGTCCATACTGCATGCAACTATCTAATGACTATTTCAGCATTACTAATCAATCAAACTTTGTTTTGCCCAAAGTGCATACAATCCCCCCCCCCGACACATAGACACGCACACACGCACACACACACACACACACACACACACACACACACACACACACATATTCTTTATTGTAAAAATTATACCTTTGGTTTACATATGTTAGTTCTTCTGTTTTCTTGTTTCATGCTACTGTATACAACACTGTGCTACTAAACGTAATGTTTTGCCCAATAAATATTTTCTGTTTTACTGTAACATTAGATTGTTTTTTACAGTACACTTTCCAACCCCTCTCAGCAGATGACTTTCTCTCTAGAACATTGTAAATGTAGATATAAACCTATGAAAAACAAAAGAGCTTTAGATTTAGAACAACAGTGTGTACATGGTATATCCAAAAATGTACTATTATGAAAACAGTGTTTGCCATTTGATGCAAATGCTTCATTTTGAGATGTGTTTATGGTATTTTGAATGCAGTATTTCATTTTGAAGGAGATGTGAGGCATTTAGCATTTTGTGTATGCAGTTTTGGGAATTGTGTGTAGAGTTTTGAAAAAAGGAGACATACCGTATTTCCTCAAATAAAAACCGGGAGTCAATTAAAAGCCGGGCCTCTGATAGTGGCCGGGGGCGTGGTCAACACGGACAAATAAAGGCCGGCCTCAAATTAAGGCCGGGGAAAAAATAGTGTGGATAATCTCCTAAATGGCTCACATATAATATTAAGTCAAAATAAATTTCAAGTTCATTGTACATTTCTACCAATTTAATTTAACAGATTCAACAAGATATTCATGCTTTTTTCCGCACTTTGTTTTTCTGGATTATTGTCCTATGCGGCTGTATGTGTAACTCAGCCAGGTGTAGTGTGCAGTAACCTACAGGTGCCAGTAGATGGCAGTAGCTGTATGTGTAACTCAGCCAGGTGTAGTGTGCAGTAACCTACAGGTGCCAGTAGATGGCAGTAGCTGTATGTGTAACTCAGCCAGGTGTAGTGTGCAGTAACGTACAGGTGCCAGCAGATGGCAGTAGCTGTATGTGTAACTCAGCCAGGTGTAGTGTGCAGTAACCTACAGGTGCCAGTAGATGGCAGTAGCTGTATGTGTAACTCAGCCAGGTGTAGTGTGCAGTAACCTACAGGTGCCTGTAGATGGCAGTAGCTGTATGTGTAACTCAGCCAGGTGTAGGGTGCAGTAACGTACAGGTGCCAGTAGATGGCAGTAGCTGTATGTGTAACTCAGCCAGGTGTAGGGTGCAGTAACCTACAGGTGCCAGCAGATGGCAGTAGCTACATTAGATGTAACACGGGGCTCATTTAGTGCTAGCAGAGAAAGACGGACTCTGGTGCTTGTGACGGACTTTTCAACAACAAAACGAAAAGAGTTTTAAAGTATGCGGAGGAAAACTCGGGTGAAAAAGCTGCGAGACGTTTGGACATTGAGCCCAGGAGAATCAGATACTGGAAGAAACAGAAGGATGAGCCGACAAGATCAGAGCACGGCTAGCTAGCTGGAGGTGGGAGGAAACACGTTAGACTGGAGCTCAAAACAAAGCTACTGGTAGCTAGCTACAGTCTGTAATGTTACTCAGATACTGGTGTCACTACTGTATGCTCTTATTGTAATCTACCAGTAATACTGTAGTACCTATATTTGAAATAAATACCCGGTACATTTACAGGGTTTAAACTGACACAATGGTGGCGTTTGATTCATTCTGACCCAAATTGCTTTGTCGCCCTTCTGGCTGTTGATGTATATGGTGATATTTTTTGCAAATGTGAACGCTATGGTTTTTCATTTAAAACAGTTTATTTAAAATTATACTTATCAAACAGATGGAATTAGAAATAAAGGCCTGCTTCAAATACAAGCCTGGTCCCTTCTGCAGTTCAGGTAAATAAAGGCCCCGGCTTTTATTTGAGGAAATACGGTAGTTTTGAAAATGTGTGTAGGCAGTTGGAAAAAAACTGTAAATTCACTATCAAAACAACTGTTTGTAACAATCAGCATTCAGAGACCTAACAGACTCGTAATTTGCCGGAGACCTGTGACTTCACTTGAACCTGACTAAAGATTTGACTCAACCTTCCCCTAAAGAGGTTGATATTTAAAGTAGATTTGCCATTAAGACAAGTAACTTTACCAATGTCTTGCTGCTGCCTGTTGGTTTGCATGTCTTCTTGAGAAAGTTTATTTGTTGCTCTAGCTGTCTTTATGGTGTCTTGTTGACTTCTGTCTGTACATGTATCCTGTACTGATGTCTTGCTGTTTCCTGTTGCTCTGGTCTCAAAACATCTGGCCAAAGGACTATAGTTGAAAATTTGCCGGCAGAAATGTTGATTAATGTGCGTTGTCCTAAATAAATCAGAAAATGACTTGGACTTGCCTTCAAGGATTTTAGACTTGACTTGAAGCTTGTTTTGATGACCCACTAAAGAATTTAAAGTGAGTTGAACCGTACCTTCTGGTTGAGCTGCTGCGTATTTTTCAGGTGTTCCTGGTTAGCTGTCTCCATTTTGGCCCGCATGGCGTCGACCTTCTGAACCTGAGCACTCAGCTCCGCCTTCAGACGGGCATCCAAAGACGCCGTCTTGGATTTCTCTGCACCAAGTTCCTGAAGAAGGAAACACAGCAAGCCAATAACTTCTTGACTTCTTCCTATGAAAAACTGAAGGTCTTACAGCGCCCATATTCTGCTCATTTTCAGGTTCATAATTGTATTTTAAGGTTGTACCAGAATAGGTTTACATGGTTTAATTATCAAAAAACACCATATTGTTGTTGTACTGCTCACTGCTGCAGCTCCTCTTTTCACCCTGTGTTCAGGTCTCTCTTTTAGCTACAGAGTGAGACATCGTTTCTTCTTCTCTACTATCTTTGATTGCACTCGCACTCGCACATGCTCAGTAGCTCAGATGTAGATCATGTCAGCTAGCTCCATAGACAGTAAAAGAAAGGCTGTTTCTCCAACTTCAGTCAGCTACAAGGCAGGATTAGCTGGGAGACTTCTTCTAAACCACGGAGCACATGGAAGTAGTTCTTTTGGAGATTATAATGAACTAGTGTGTGTTGTAGCAGTGCTTTGCCATTGAGAACGAGGTAGCATGCTAACAGTTGCAGTTAGCCAGCTTGTTTCAGCTGGATTTTTTTCAAAGTTTGTTTGCGTGTGGAAGCACCAGAGACACAAAATAACACCCCAAATCCCAGAAAAAGTGTTGTTTTCATAATGTGGGCACTTAAAGCTAAAAAATAGAAACCTAGAAATCTAGAAACCTAGACCACCCTAGAGGCAGCAAATGCAATTTGCAGCAAGGGCCGTCTAGCAAAACCAAACTCTAGCCGGGCCAATCACATCGTGTATAGAGTCGTTGGGAGGGACTTAACATAATAACGGCAGAGTTGAGACGGTTCCGCGTGAATTCCCTGCTACTTGAAAACAAAGAAGATGGACTTTGGACTCGGCTTTGGCCGCGACTCTGGAAGACTTGGAGTTCAGCTTTTCTTTGAGAAAAGAACAAAGAACGGCACCGAAGTCATTCTTAAAAACGGAAGATGTGTTCAGAGTTTAAAGTTTAATCTACCAGCTAGCTTTGCTCTGATTGGTTGTAGAGCTATCCTATTGCGTGCAGAGGGAATTTGAAAGACAATCGTTTATCCCGCCCCTCGGATTGAGCCCTGACCAATGGGGAGCTCCCAGACCCAACATCTGGATGTGGGTCTGGCTGGTCAGGCTACAACAACGATGCTTTACAAAGCTTTACATTTCTGCGGATTGATGGATGCCCTCCAGAATGATCAGAACTGCGTCCATGGCAACCCTTGACCAATCAGCAGAGCTGAAGGGACAGATCTTGCTGGCTGGCTCACCTTGCTGATGTCTCGGAGGCGAGTCTTGGCGGTGGCGGCGCTCTCCTGCTCGGCGGTCAGCAGCTTCTCTTTCTCCTCCAGCTGTTTCTTCAGATTGGACAGTGGGTCTCCTTTCTGACAGGCCTAACAAGTCAAACAGACTCAACTTTACTGTTGATAAATTAAATATATATAACCTTGTGTGTTGTTTTCCTGACGACCGAGCAGTTTTTAGTTTTTCTGGGTCTGGCTTTTTGACACTTTTATCACTATACTCGATGTTTTTGAAGTTTTTCCAGATATTTTTGTCCCTTTTTTCAATGTTTTTGAAGCTCTTTTCAACATTATTTCATCAATTATTTTCTTCAAATGGTATAAAATTGAATAAAACACCCAAATTCAATGAAAGTAGTGAACTGATCATTTATTTTTACTTGTGAAGAGCGTTGTAGGGAGCCATCCACCTTATTTTTTTTTGACAATTTGTTTGAAAGAAAACCCAAATTTCTGATATGGAAACTTTTTGAAAATGGGTCAAATTTGTGGCCGGATTGGCTCAGTGGGTAGAGCAGGCGCACATATACTGAGTGCCTGAACGCGTTCATTGAACGATAGTTCGTGAACTCGTTCATATTTTGGGTGAACTGAACTGTATGACTGCCTGATGAATGTTACTGTGAACTCCTTCATTCTGGTGTCTGTGAACGGCACGCTCTCTCAGTTTAACTTCGTCCAATAGGGTGCCAGATTTCTATAGAGCCTTCCAGGCCAAAACCAGGGCTAAAACACACCGTAAACAGGCCTTCATATGTAGCAGAAAAAACACCCAATCTGGCAACACCAGCCACCGCTTTAACACTGGCTCTGGGGCCGCCTGGGGTTCCGACGGATGCATGTCTTCTCTGTGTTGGCGTTCTATCCTCTGGTGGATTTGTGAGGACTATGGTTAACTGCTCCTCAGATCTCTGCAGGGTAAATCCAGACAGCTAGCTAGACTATCTGTCCAATCGGAGTTTTCTGCTGCACGACTAAAACTACTTTTGAATGTCCACATGTTCCACCAAAACAAGTTCCTTCCAGAGACTATTTAGCAGAGGCACCGTGGCTCCATCCGGAGCTAAGCCCCGCCCAAGACGATTGTGATTGGTTTAAAGAAATGCTAATAAACCAGAGCACATTTTCCTCCAATCCTGGGATGCTGTGTGGACTAGCCAGACCTTCCTCCAACAGCTCTGTGGAGGAAGGTCTGTGGAGGAAGGTCTGGTAATGTGAGGATAGTTAGCAGTTAGTTGATAAATTAGTTGTCCGAAAAGCCTAGTCTACATATAAAATATTTCTGTTGACATGAATTACTAATATATCATATTGGAGCAGATGTTCCTATAAGTCTTTAGTGTACTTGGTCATATGTTACGGTTTGTTGTATGTTGTGTCTGAGTTGTATCTACCAGCTGCCAGGATTCGTGGCGGACTCCAGCCTTCTGGTTCAGGACCTCGGTGAGTTGGTGCATCTCGTGGTTGCTGAGCGTCATGGTGGTGACGGCGGACAGCAGCTCGCTGTACGGCAGCAGCAGGGACAAGTCTGCAGAGTCGCTCACTTAAAGAGAAACCAGGACAACACACAGCCCTCCGTTCAGCTCAGTTCAGTTTATTTACAAAAGTTTAAAGACAAGTACAATCAGAAGACATAATGCAGATATGGGAAATGGGACACGCTGTTTTTTGTAGCTTTTTGTAGTTTGTAAGTTTTTGTAAAAGGGGCCCAGACACAAGCAAAGAATACACATTATAAATATATTGTTTGGATAAAAGAAACAGGTTTTATACACTGTAAGAAATATCTGTTTTAATCTAAATCTAAAAATATAGAGTACAGAAATATTCTACTTAAGTACTTAAGTACTACTACTTTGATGAACTTTGAAAGTAAAGGAGCTTGTACACTGCTCCAACAAACACCAACAGTTGGGTCAGTGTGGGCCGGCCGTCTGTGTTTGTTGCCGTTTGTTGGATGGAGTTGGTAGAGTCTGACATGTCCAGTCTGGTCTGGTGGAGTTGGTAGAGTTGGACATGTCCAGTCTGGTCTGGTGGAGTTGGTAGAGTCTGACATGTCCAGTCTGGTCTGGTGGAGTTGGTAGAGTCTGACATGTCCAGTCTGGTCTGGTGGAGTTGGTAGAGTTGGACATGTCCTGTCTGGTCTGGTGGAGTTGGTAGAGTCTGACAAGTCTGGTCTGGTAGAGTTGGTAGAGTTGGACATGTCCAGTCTGGTCTGGTGGAGTTGGTAGAGTCTGACATGTCCAGTCTGGTCTGGTGGAGTTGGTAGAGTCTGACATGTCCAGTCTGGTCTGGTAGAGTTGGTAGAGTCGGACATGTCCAGTCTGGTCTGGTGGAGTTGGTAGAGTTGGACATGTCCAGTCTGATCTGGTGGAGTTGGTAGAGTCTGACATGTCCAGTCTGGTCTGGTAGAGTTGGTAAAGTTGGACATGTCCAGTCTGGTCTGGTGGAGTTGGTAGAGTCTGACATGTCCAGTCTGGTCTGGTAGGGTTGGACATGTCCAGTCTGGTCTGGTGGAGTTGGTAGAGTCTGACATGTCCAGTCTGGTCTGGTGGAGTTGGTAGAGTCTGACATGTCCTGTCTGGTCTGGTGGAGTTGGTAGAGTTGGACATGTCCAGTCTGGTCTGGTGGAGTTGGTAGAGTTGGACATGTCCAGTCTGGTCTGGTGGAGTTGATAGAGTTGGACATGTCCAGTCTGGTCTGGTGGAGTTGGTAGAGTCTGACATGTCCAGTCTGGTCTGGTGGAGTTGGTAAAGTTGGACATGTCCAGTCTGGTCTGGTGGAGTTGGTAGAGTCTGACATGTCCAGTCTGGTCTGGTAGAGTTGGACATGTCCAGTCTGGTCTGGTGGAGTTGGTAGAGTCTGACATGTCCCAGTCTGGTCTGGTGGAGTTGGTAGAGTCTGACATGTCCAGTCTGGTCTGGTGGAGTTGGTAGAGTTTGACATGTCCAGTCTGGTCTGGTGGAGTTGGTAGAGTTGGACATGTCCAGTCTGGTCTGGTGGAGTTGGTAGAGTTGGACATGTCCAGTCTGGTCTGGTGGAGTTGGACATGTCCAGTCTGGTCTGGTGGAGTTGGTAGAGTTGGACATGTCCAGTCTGGTCTGGTGGAGTTGGTAGAGTCTGACATGTCCAGTCTGGTCTGGTGGAGTTGGTAGAGTTTGACATGTCCAGTCTGGTCTGGTGGAGTTGGAGAATGTCGGACCAATGGAGCCCATTTTCAAACAATTGACAACATTCCAACAGCTTGATATGCTGTCTCTGAAAGTTTTTTTCTGGCAATTAGTGGAGTAACCATAGTGAGTAATTCCTCAAAAGCTTGAGGAGCAAAACGGGCAAAATTCACAAAAGCTGGAGTATCTTCTGAGGGAAGTTCTTGACACAAGTTAGGATAGACACCCTGTTTTGCATGCTGCAATATCCAAGGTTTACACCACAGTCTCCTCCTGGCTCGTCTTGATTGCCGTCTCTCCTGTACACGGCTATCAGCTTTACAGGCCAGGTAGACCAGAACTACTCTGGCCAAATTCAACAAGGTCTCCACTTCATCCATGTTATATTAAACCAGAACTCAAATAATAAAAGGTAGGACTACGGGACAAAAGTCAGTCTTGTCTGTTACTGTCTGGGCAGTGTGGACTGGCAGTTGGTTTTATGAACATTATAAAGACTACCAACTGACAGTTGCCAACAGCTGTTAACTTTATAATGTTGGAGTTTGTTGGTATTTG
>CM046788.1:42453196-42568196 GCA_025617405.1 Perca schrenkii
ATGGCAGACAATGCTAATATTGTCGACCTGATTTTGGCAAAGCCATTTGAAAGTCTTCCTTACGAGGAGAAACTTAGAATTAAACAGCAGGGTTAGATCAACACTAAGATTGATTTAGTGCAAAAGACAGGGCAAAGTAACAGGTCTGTTCATCTCTCCTGGTAGGACAAAGTTAGCTGGCTGTGGTGTGACAAAAATGTACTGCTGGCCATTCCTCTTGATGAAACCTTCCCATGGATATTATAAATTCTTATAATAATTACATTATTATTAATTATTATAATATAATTAAATTATTGCATTACTATTATATATACATATATATATACATATTATAATATTAACATAAATAAATGGACAATTTATATGATTCAGGCCAAAAATGAGCTTCCCCTCTTTGAATGACCAGCAGCCGCCACTGCTACCTACCTACCTACCTACCTACCTACCTATCTATCTATCTATCTATCTATCTATCTATCTATCTATCTATCTATCTATCTATCTATCTATCTATCTATCTATCTACCTACCTACCTACCTACCTACCTACCTACCTCTCTCTCTCTCTCTCCATCTAAATAGTGGCAAAATGTTGAAAGAAGTGGAGAAGGTAAAGGTGGGAATCTTCGCTGGTCCCACAATTCGATTCAAATTGTAAAAACGTGGCAAAAATATGTTAAAACAAAGGACAAAAATGTCTAAAAGTGACAACGTCCAACACACAGAATACACAGAACATATAATAATGGCTCAACGCTGACACATTAAGGACACTGTGTTCCTAATACTTACAATTACACTAACATTTTAATAAAGTCAAAGATTAATGCAGAAACTAGTATTTTTATTGAGTTTTACTGCAGTAAAGTATCAGAATAGTTCAAAACTGACAGCAGATATGCATGTATTGATAAAATATATAAGGAAATGTGATAAATGTTGGATGTAAAATGTAGTTTAAATGGCTGGAAATCCACTAACTTATACTCAGTGTTTGGGTACATTGTGTTCCCAATACTTCTACCACTTTAAAGTAAGAGTTTGAGGCAGAAACAGAGTATTTCTGGTGAGTTTTACTGCAGAATTTAGTATATTTGTGGGTTGATAATCTTTCTGCTTCTGTATTGTTTTGTGCTGTGTGTGTTTTTTAATTTTTTAATTCTGGCATTTTTAACCCATGTATTAATCATATGTTTTATTAATTCACACGGTCCCCTTCTGAAACACACAGAACTGAAGTAAATTCAGGATGTAACATGTAGTTTAAACAGGATTTACAGCTGAGTACACGCAGTACTGAGAGCACTGAGAGTACTGAGAGTACTGAGAGAGAGAGAGACGTGTCCTAGTCCACAGTTAACCCTTTGTACTCTGAACACACACACACACACACACACACACACACACATACACACACACACACACACACACACACACACAGACACACACACACAAAAACACACACATGTGCACACACACACACACACACACACACACACACACACACACACACACACACACACAAACACACAGATAAAGACACACACACATACACACACAAACACACAGATAAAGACACACACACATACACACACACACACACTCACAAACAAACACACACACACAGAGAGACACAAACACACACACACACACACAGAAACACAAACAAACAAACAAACACACACACATACAGATAGAGAGACACACACAAACACGCACACACAAACACACACACACACAGATAGAGACACACACACACACACAGATAGAGACACACACACACACACAGAGAAACACACACAAACCAACAAACACACACAGATAAAGACACACAAACACACACACATGCACAAACACAGATGGAGACACGCATGCACGCACGTACACACATACTTCACATGTTTTATCACATTATTATTATTATTATTATTATTATTATTATTATTATTATATTTTAAATAAACATTGGTCCCTAACAGACAGATGTTTCTCTGTCCTGATAGACAGACAGACAGACAGACAGATGTTTGACCTGACAGACAGACAGACAGACAGACAGATGTTTGACCTGACAGACAGACAGACAGACAGACAGATGTTTGACCTGACAGACAGACAGACAGACAGACAGATACTTGATGGATCCCCAAGGGGATATTTAAGATGATGTGTCTTTCCCAGATGTTTCTAAAGTAAATCATTTATTAAAAAGATTTTACTTTGATGAAAACGTGTCTCCCTCGTGCTTCATATGAAAACATCCAGTCCGTTCTGACCATCGGAAGTCTATTTTTGACCATTTTTGATTATTTTAATTTTTTGTATAAAGAAAACCAACCCTTTTAATGTAACTTTTCAGCGTCAGTGTGAGCCAAGCTCTTCCCTCTGAGGAGCAGTCTCTCCGGCACGCTAGTTTCAGACCAAAGGTTGAGTTTTAAAAGAGTTTTGAATGAGTTAGTAGAGAGTTTTCTCACCTCAGCGGAGTCCGTCAGGCTGCGGAGTCGTGGCACTTTCTCTGAACGGGAGCACAAGCCCCGCCCCCCGCCGGCAGCGCGGTTCCTCATTGGTCAGCGGCGGCATCGCGTCTCTGATTGGCTGGGGCGGGGAATCGCCGCTACTTCGCCCAATGGCCTCATGGGAGATGTAGTTCTCTATTTAAACTACAGATTTGATAAATAATGTTCTAGATTTGATTTATAAATATAAATATATATACTGATAATATATACTGATAAAAAATACAAACTGATTTAAGAATCAAACTCTACTTACAGATATTTAATGTTTTGACATTTTGTCTGTGCTGCATTTTAAATAAAGTTAATGCTGATTGAGTTATTTTGTTTTATTAGTAGTTAAATATATAGAAAGCATACAAAACATGTAATAACGAACTCCAATATAATTTAGGTTTAAAATATTTGTGTTTTATCTTTTTATTATTTTGAATTAAAAGAAATTTAGTTTCCGA
Source organism: Perca schrenkii (assembly GCA_025617405.1). Classification (NCBI taxonomy): domain Eukaryota; kingdom Metazoa; phylum Chordata; class Actinopteri; order Perciformes; family Percidae; genus Perca; species Perca schrenkii. The sequence goes on from CM046788.1 coordinate 42,456,171, forward strand.
GTCAGAAATAATGAAGAAAATATTTTTACTTAATAATTAGTATTTTAGTAGTATTATAAGTAGTATTATAAGTAGTATTATAAGTAGTATTATATCGTATTTTAGTAGTATTATAAGTAGTATTATATCGTATTTTAGTAGTATTATAAGTAGTATTATAAGTAGTATTATATCGTATTTTAGTAGTATAATAAGTAGTATTATATTAGTATTATATCGTATTTTAGTAGTATTATAAGTAGTATTATATTGGTATTATATAGTATTTTAGTAGTATTATAAGTAGTATTATATTGTATTTTAGTAGTATTATAAGTAGTATTATAAGTAGTATTATAAGTAGTATTATATTGTATTTTAGTAGTATTATAAGTAGTATTATAAGTAGTATTATATCGTATTTTAGTAGTATAATAAGTAGTATTATATTAGTATTATATCGTATTTTAGTAGTATTATAAGTAGTATTATATTGGTATTATATAGTATTTTAGTAGTATTATATTGGTATTATATCGTATTTTAGTTATACTATAAGTAGTATTATATTGGTATTATATCGTATTTTAGTTATACTATAAGTAGTATTATATAGTATTTTAGTAGTATTATAAGTAGTATTATATAGTATTTTAGTAGTATTATAAGTAGTATTATATAGTATTTTAGTAGTATTATAAGTAGTATTATATAGTATTTTAGTAGTATTATAAGTATATCTAATTAAATGTTTTGAATTATAAAAAAGTTGTGTAACAAAAATGACATCTTTCTAAAAAGCAGTAGACCTCTTGTGTGTGTGTGTGTGTGTGTGTGTGTGTGTGGCTGTGTGTGGCTGTGTGTGTGTGTTTGTGTGTCTGTGTGTGTGTGTCTATGTGTGTGTGTGCATGTGTGTGTGTGTGTCTCTGTTTGTGTGTGTGTGTGTGTGTGTGTGTGCCTGTGTGTGTGTGTCTGCATGTGTTTGTGTCTGTGTGTGTGTATCTCTGTGTGTGTGTGTCTCTGTTTGTGTGTGTGTGTGTGTCTATATATGTGTGTGTGTGTGTGTGTGTGTATGTGTGTGTTTGTGTGTGTGTGTGTCTATGTGTGTATATATGTGTCTCTGTGTGTGTGTGTGTGTGTTAATTACATAAAATAAAAAATTAAATAGATAAATAAATATAAAAATAAATAAATAGTAATAAAAAACACTTTTATTTACTATCAAAAAATAAAAATAGAAAAAAATAAATAAATATTAAAAGAATTATAAAAACTAAATTATACTTCCTTCCACATTTAAAATAAATAAATACATAATTTAAATTTAACAAAAAAACCTTTTCCTTCCTTCATGATAAAACCTTTGACCGCCTCTGTCCTGTACCACCAGAGGGAGCGCTGTTCACAAAGAGAAGAAGAAACTACACCAGCAATAGAAGAAGACGAAGAAGAAGAGTCGCTAACAAGAGCATCAGAGCATCAGAGCCAGTTAGCAGCTGGCTAACGTGAAGCTAAAGGCTAACGGCATGTCTACAACCTCTAAAGTGGTTCTGGGAGTTTCTGTGGTTCTGACTCTGAGCACCGTGGCTGGTGTTCACCTCAACCAGTCCTGGGACAGACAGGTAAACTGGTCCGTACCGAGCAGAGCCGGACTAAACGCTAACAGCCAGGCTAGAAGTTAGTTACGTCAGCTAGCCGTTAGCTGCGGAGCTATGAGGTCACAAGAAGTTAACGGACTTTTTATCATTTCAAATTAAAACGCTGATGATGTTTACACATACATGTGTAAAGAGATGTGTTTTGCGGACAGACTGTTAACAGATATAACTTTAGCTAAAGATGAATAATAAATAGTGTCAGGCTAAAACAGCGGCAGCTAGGAAACACATTCGGTCCAGATTTTCAAAATAAAAGCGCCAGAGAAACGCCTGCGAAGCGACTAGCTGCTGTTTGTTTTAGTGACTTTTTATCGTTTAATTCTGAGGTATACGTGCAGTTTAGTGTCCCAAATTCCCCATACAATGCCCGTAATTAATTATAAACCTACTAAACCACCTGTGCTACCCTAACAATAAAAAATTGAAATTTAAATAAAAAAAGTTAAAAATAAAAATAAGACCCTCATCATTTGGGACACTCAGTTTTTGGAACATGATTTGGGACACTAAACTGCACGTATACCTCATTCTGATAATTAATTACATTTCATATCAGGAAATTACTTTTGAGACTTAAGTTCAGTGAATATCTGAACATTTTACTCAAGTAATATTCTAAAAGGGGATTTTAACTTCTAACACAAGTCATTTGAGTCCGGTACTATTACTTATACTTTTAATCAAGTACTCTATAATACAATAATATAAATAGAATATATGAAAGTCAAAGGTTGGTTGGCTATGTCTCCCCCTCACGGCTGTTTTCCGGTTACTTGATGCTCTTGTGTGTGTGTGTGTGTGTGTGTGTGTGTCTCTGTGTGTGTGTCTCTCTGTGTGTGTGTGTGTCTCTGTGTGTGTGTCTTTCTGTGTGTGTGTGTGTCTCAGCGTCTCCACGAGGGTGTAGTCCGAGATCTGGAGCGCCTGGAGAGGAAGAAGGAGAACCTGAGGCTGCTGGAGGAGCAGAGGACGCTGACCACACAGCTGGAGGCAGAGAGACAGCGCAGACAGACAGGCTGAGACAGGTATACACACCGACAGACAGACAGACAGGCTGAGACAGGCAGACACACCGAGAGACAGACAGACTGACAGGCTGAGACAGGTAGACACACCGAGAGACAGACAGACAGGCAGACACACCGACAGACAGACAGACAGACAGACTGAGGCAGGTAGACAGACTGAGACAGGTAGACACACCGAGAGACAGACAGACAGGCAGACACACCGACAGACAGACAGACAGACAGACTGAGGCAGGTAGACAGACTGAGACAGGTAAACACACCGAGAGACAGACAGACAGACAGACAGACTGACAAAGACAGGTAAACACACCGAGAGACAGACAGACAGACTGACAAAGACAGGTAAACACACCGAGAGACAGACAGACAGACAGACTGACAGAGACAGGTAGACACACTGAGAGACAGACAGGCTGAGACAGGTAAACACACCGACAGACAGACAGGCTGAGACAGGTAGACACACCGACAGACAGACAGGCTGAGACAGGTAGACACACCGACAGACAGACAGACAGACTGACAGAGACAGGTAAACACACCGAGAGACAGACAGGCTGAGACAGGTAAACACACCGAGAGACAGACAGTTGTTAATGTGTGGATTATCTTCTGGATGAATGGATGAGTAGTTTGGTCTCTAAAATGTGGATCAGTGTTTCCTAAAAGCCCGAGATGACATCATCAAATGTCAAAAAGACCCTAATGTTTGCCTGATGTTTACCTAATGTTTACCAGGGGTCCGTTCCAGGTAGAAGGTTTAACAAACTCAGAGTCTAACCCTGATGTCTGAGTTGATTTACCCCGAGATGAGAAACTCTGAGTTTTCGGTTCCAGAACAGCTGATATGAGTTGGTTCAATCAACTCGGAGTATGTTCACTCAGGGTTACGCACATAAGGCAGTATGAATGGAGCCATGATTCTACGATTCACCATGGTAACAACCACAAACAAACGGGTCAGCGGAAATACTCATGCGCACAAACAGCGAGTTTGAACCATAGATATTAACAGTCTATGGTTTGAACATGTATTTCATTAAAAAAAAAAAAGACAGCGGCTGCTGCTGCAAAAGAGAGAGAACTGGTGTGGGAGAGAATTGCTGCTCGAGTCAATGCGTAGGCATTAACAGTTTATTAATTTCATATTTAATCACTGTTAACTTTACTGGTGAAAACTGGAAATGTAGGCTACACCTATAATTTTATTCAGGTGCAATCCTGCGGGCGAAAAAGTAAACTATACTATTCCCATTCTGAGGCTGCAGCACCATGATCATTAACAGAATTATAAGTATAATCATTTATTTCTTTTTAATGGCTCTCACTGGTTTGTGTCCAGGGAACACGTTTAAAAAACGTTTCAGAGCGATCACACTTTTCTGACGGCTCTGCATACAGTGGCTTTACTATTACAGTATGATCCATATACACACCAATACACACAGATACACACACACAGATACACATACAGTGGCTTTACTATTACAGTATGATCCATATACACACCAATACACACAGATACACACACACAGATACACATACAGTGGCTTTACTATTACAGTATGATCCACTACACACCAATACACACAGATACACACAGATACACACACAGTGGCTTTACTATTACAGTATGATCCATATACACACCAATACACACAGATACACACACACAGATACACACACAGTGGCTTTACTATTACAGTATGATCCACTACACACCAATACACACAGATACACACACACACAGATACACATACAGTGGCTTTACTATTACAGTATGATCCACTACACACCAATACACACAGATACACACACACAGATACACATACAGTGGCTTTACTATTACAGTATGATCCACTACACACCAATACACACAGATACACACACAGATACACACACACAGATACACACACAGTGGCTTTACTATTACAGTATGATCCACTACACACCAATACACACAGATACACACACAGATACACACACACAGATACACACACAGTAGCTTTACTATTACAGTATGATCCACTACACACTAATACACACAGATATACACACAGATACACACACAGATACACACACAGATACACATACAGTGGCTTTACTATTACAGTATGATCCACTACACACCAATACACACAGATACACACACAGATACACACACAGATACACATACAGTGGCTTTACTATTACAGTATGATCCACTACACACTAATACACACAGATACACACACACAGATACACATACAGTGGCTTTACTATTACAGTATGATCCACTACACACCAATACACACAGATACACACACACAGATACACATACAGTGGCTTTACTATTACAGTATGATCCACTACACACCAATACACACAGATACACACACACAGTGGCTTTACTATTACAGTATGATCCGCTGCTGTTATAAAGAAAACTGCCGTTTGCAAAAGACGTAATGCGACACAAAGAATCTGCTGGGATGTTAAAGCCTGTCCACGATGTTGAACTAGCGGAAGGATAAGGTATCATATCTAGGCTAATAGACTGTGATAAAAAATACCTCTCAAATCGGTTATGTGGAAATGAAAAAACATCTAGTATATTCGGGACTCAATATCATCTCCCGACGTAAACTCTCTGTGAATTAATACAGCTTTTTCATCAACGGGATCGTCGACAAAAGGACATGACATGTTTGAGAAAAAAAACATTTTAGTCTGCCTAACATAAACCAATAGGCTACGTTTTTTTATTCATGCAGATAAAACGGCATTAAAATGCGCCTGATACAGACTGAATGAATGAATGAGGAAATGAGTTTCCCCTCCCTCTGAGAGGGAGGAGACTGAGAGAAACTCGAGGTTTCTTGAAGAAAACCTGCTCCCGACCAGGTTAGGTTCACAGACTCAGTGACCATAGTAACTGACTCCGAGGTTAAGTTACCATAGTAACTGACTCCGAGGTTAAGTTACCTCTCTTTCTGGAACGGAAAACCCAGAGTTTCCCTCATCTCAGGGTTAACCAACTCTGAGTTTTCACTAAACCTGCTTTCTGGAACGAGCCTCTGATGTTTACCTGATGTTTGCTTGATGTTTGCCTGATGTTTACCTAATGTTTGCCTGATGTTTGCCTGATGTTTGCCTGATGTTTACCTAATGTTTGCCTGATGTTTGCCTGATGTTTGCCTGATGTTTACCTAATGTTTGCCTGATGTTTGCCTGATGTTTGCCTGATGTTTACCTAATGTTTGCCTGATGTTTGCCTGATGTTTGCCTGATGTTTACCTAATGTTTGCCTGATGTTTGCCTGATGTTTGCCTGATGTTTGCCTGATGTTTGCCTGATGTTTACCTAATGTTTGCCTGATGTTTGCCTGATGTTTGCCTGATGTTTACCTAATGTTTGCCTGATGTTTGCCTGATGTTTGCCTGATGTTTACCTGATGTTTGCCTGATGTTTGCCTGATGTTTGCCTGATGTTTGCCTGATGTTTACCTAATGTTTGCCTGATGTTTGCCTGATGTTTGCCTGATGTTTGCCTGATGTTTACCTAATGTTTGCCTGATGTTTGCCTGATGTTTGCCTGATGTTTACCTAATGTTTGCCTGATGTTTGCCTGATGTTTACCTGATGTTTACCTGATGTTTGCCTGATGTTTGCCTGATGTTTACCTGATGTTTGCCTGATGTTTGCCTGATGTTTACCTGATGTTTACCTAATGTTTGCCTGATGTTTGCCTAATGTTTGCCTGATGTTTACCTGATGTTTACCTAATGTTTGCCTGATGTTTGCCTGATGTTTGCTTGATGTTTACCTGATGTTTACCTGATGTTTACCTAATGTTTACCTGATGTTTGCCTGATGTTTGCCTGATGTTTGCCTGATGTTTACCTGATGTTTGCCTGATGTTTGCCTGATGTTTGCCTGATGTTTACCTGATGTTTGCCTGATGTTTGCCTGATGTTTACCTGATGTTTACCTGATGTTTGCCTGATGTTTTCCTGATGTTTTCCTGATGTTTGCCTGATGTTTGCCTGATGTTTACCTAATGTTTGCCTGATGTTTACCTGATGTTTGCCTGATGTTTCCAGGTGTGTGAGTGATGGACAGCAGCAGCGAGCAGCTGGCTGGAGGTGAGGACGAGGCGGCCTGTACGTCAGCCTCCGAGGGTCTGGAGGAGGGTGAGGTGGAGGGGGAGACTCTGCTGATCGTGGAGTCGGAGGATCAGGGCTCGGTGGATCTGTCCCATGACCAGAGCGGAGACTCTCTGACCAGCGACGTCGGCGAGGAGGCCGATGGAGGCTGGGCCTGCGAGGACATGTCCTTCTACTGCGACCGCTGCCACAAGTGGGTCCCTGCAGGTGAGATTCAGCATCTGCTCCTTTATGTTCCATGAAATCACCAAACCCACCAGACTCCATGTAAATAATCAGGATTTTTAGCGTGTATAGAGCCAGCATATCTCCACCAGACTCCATGTAAATAATCAGGATTTTTAGCGTGTATAGAGCCAGCATATCTCCACCAGACTCCATGTAAATAATCAGGACTTTTAGCGTGTATAGAGCCAGCATATCTCCACCAGACTCCATGTAAATAATCAGGACTTTTAGCGTATATAGAGCCAGCATATCTCCACCAGACTCCATGTAAATAATCAGGACTTTTAGCGTGTATAGAGCCAGCATATCTCCACCAGACTCCATGTAAATAATCAGGACTTTTAGCGTGTATAGAGCCAGCATATCTCCACCAGACTCCATGTAAATAATCAGGACTTTTAGCGTGTATAGAGCCAGCATATCTCCACCAGACTCCATGTAAATAATCAGGACTTTTAGCGTGTATAGAGCCAGCATATCTCCACATGTAAATGGGTGAATTAAGGGTTTATTTCAACCAAACCAGAGTGGTGATTGTTGGAACAGTGGAAAGATGAACCAAGACGGCTTTTGGTAGTTTTATTTAGTTTCTGTCCACTTTGAATGAAGTGTGTTTTACGATGATGAAAGTCCTGATTATTTACATGGAGTCTGTGTGAATGTGAAACTCTGCGTGTTGTCCTGTCAGCGGTCTGAGTCTCTCTCTCTCTCTCTCTGTATCTCAGCTCAGCTCAGAGGGGAGCAGCCCAGCTACCTGAAAGGAGACAACTTCTTTAAATTCATCTGCTCCGACTGCTCCGAGGATGGAAAGGAGAGCTTCGAGAGGATGAGACTCACCTGGCAGCAGGTACAACATGAGTCAGTAGAGATGGAACCATAGGCCTTATTTACTTATTTTTCTGAGTTTTGCTGCCTTTTTCAAGATTTTTTTGGCAATTATTTGGTATTTTATATCTCATATCTGAATTTTTTTTTTTGACAATTTGTTTTAGACTTTTTTTGTGGGCTTTTTTTCTAAGTCTTTGGCGCCTTTTTCAGAGTTTTTGTCTCATTTTTCTGGCAACATTTTGGGTATTTTTGTCTGCTTTTCAATATTTATTTTTTTTTTCCTTTTTTCTCCGTTTTTGTCGTCTTTTTCAGCGTTTTTTCGGACACGTTTTTGTCTACTTTTTTTTTTTTTTTTCAAAAGTCCGTGGCACTTTTTTATATCCATGCATAAATGTCCCGGGACCTCCCCAGATAGTTCGAGAGTTCCAGTCTACAATTACAATGAATTCAACTTAAAATTAAACATGCATTGTTTAGGCTACTAAACTAAAATAAAAATAAACCCCTCCCTCTCTCCTCCCAATCCTGCCCTACAACCTTGAATTGAATAATTATTAATTTTTTACTCACTGTAACTTTTAATCCTTTTATTTATATTATTCTTTTTTAGCCTGTTTTATTTTCATCCTGACCGTTTTAAATTGCTCTTTAATGTTTCATGTGAAGCACTTTGAGTTGCCTTGTTGCTGAAAGGTGAAAGCTGCTGTAGAAATCAAGCTGCCTTCAGCCTGTCAGTCAGTCCCCAGGGCAGAGAAACTGTCGCTATGCAGAGAGGACAGATAAGCTTTGTGCTTACACGCTCTCAGGTACCGAAATTTCCACGTTTAAGTGTAAAAAAAAAAAGGGGGCAAATTTACTGGTCGCACATGTGTGACTGAATGTAAAATTTAGTCGCACACTCTCAAATTTTGGTTGCAGAATGCGACCATTTGGTCGCAGTCTGGAGCCCTGGTGGATAGTTGTTATTCTATCTGACATAACCCCTAAAATGTACGTGTGCTATTCTAGATTATGGCGAGGAGATGCGCCTCCATCTGAGCGCCTACTCTGCCTCCTCTGTTGTTTAACCCTGATTACGATGCTTGTGAACATGGTTTGTTGCGTCATGTGTGCCAGGTGGTGATGTTGGCCATGTACAACCTGTCTCTGGAGGGAACGGGCCGACAGGGCTACTTCAGGTGGAAAGAAGACATCTGTGCTTTCATTGGCCGACACTGGAACTTCCTGCTGGGAACCAGGTCACTTTAACTTTGGTTTTTAACGTTGTCTGACATCCTGCTTTCATTGTTTCTTCCACTGACTAGCAACGGTTTTGAAATGTGCGACTATAATGTCGGGAGCGATCATGGAAGTGTATCATTAATCCTCCTGTTGTTTTCGGGCCAAATTTGACCCATTTTCAAAAAGTTTCTTTATGAGAAATTTAGGTTTCTTTCAATCAAATTGCCTAAAATGAACGTGGATGGTTCTATAAAACACTCTTCAAGTAAAATGAATGATCAGTTCACTACTTTCATTGAATTTTGGGTGTTTCATTCAATTTTATAGCATATTTCTGCTTTTTAAACTAAATAAATTAGGTTTATTGACCCTGAATTCCAAGAATAAGTGAACATCTCGCGGTGTAAGTTGGTCGTAATGGGGAAGAAACATCAAACGTAACAAAAATGTCAAAGGAATTACAATCAGTCAAACAAAAAAGCAATGCAAATATTTTAAAAAGCATCAAAAACTTTGAGAAAAAAAATCGAACAAAAAGTGCCAGAAGCTGGAAAAAAATGTTGAAAATAGTGATAACATTCTTTAGCTGGGAGGACAACACAAGGGTTAATATATAAAGTGATTTTACAACAAAGAGGAATGAAAAGGTAAGAAATAGGGCCTGGGACATTACGTTTATTTATGACCTTTGCCCTCTGATTGTCCCACACTCCTGTTACGTCACCGTGCTCGTCATGCTCCGCCTCTACAAAGCGACTTCACTGATTGGTCCAGAAGGTGATATTTCCTGTCTGTGTGACCCTGCAGGAAGAAGACCTCCACGTGGTGGAGCACGGTGGCCGGCTGCCTGTCCGTCGGCAGTCCCACGTTCTTCCGGTCCGGAGCGCAGGAGTTTGGCGAGCCCGGCTGGTGGAAGCTGGTCCAGAACAGACCTCCGACTCTGCGGCTGGAGGTGGACAAATCCACCACCAAGGCTAAAGGTTAGCAGCTGCTGCTCCGACCCAGGGAGGAGGCTCGGCCGCTCCCTCATATCATCACATCGTCCAGGCGGGGTCACTCCAGATTAGGGATGCACGATATTGGATTTTGGCCGATGTATATACAAATTAATTTTACTGAAGAGAAATCCAAATATCTCTCCTGTACTACATTTACCTTATTACACTCATGTGACTCATAAGGCAATACACAAGTCAAACAACGTTTGATTCTACCATAAATGTATTATTTTTAGGGCTGTCAATCGATTAAAAAAAATTAACTAATTAATCGCAGTATTTGCTGTAGTTAATCGCGATTAATCGCGTTTTTGAATTGAGAAGCTTGTAGTAATGGATATTTATATTTGCAAATATGAAGAGAAAACAAACAAGGAAAGGTTCTGCTAAGTTCAGAATGTTTAATATCTTTCAGAACAACAGCAGCAACAATTTGGCTTATTTAGTCCTTAGTATTTAAACATAACGGCCTCGTCCCAGAGTCTAGACCTCTAGCTCTATGAAACGTTTTTAATAAATGTAAATAAAGCAGCAAATATCAACATGGACAAAATCTTGAATGTACTAATTCTCTTATTTGATGATGACCTGGCCAAAGTAGTTAATTTTAGTTTTCACAGTGATTCATTGTAGGATTATGATATTATTGCAATATGTAACTCCACTTTATTTAACATATGGTTGGAAGAAGTAAAAATGTATCCAAAACGTTTTAGTCTTTAAAAATGATGACTTTTATTATTGTGTAATGTCAGAAGGACTTTAACTGTTTGGCCAGTCAAATTAACTTTAATGAGGGCATATTGAAATATTACACTGGTTGTTGGCAAAAAATGCATCTCAAAATGCATCAGATTGATGCTTTAAAATATGGAATATTTAAAATTTTCGGTAACACTTTAAGTTTGCTACATTAGAGTGACATGACACTGTCCTGACACATGACAAAACCGAATGACACTTATTAAAAAAGAGTTATGTCATAAGCGTTTATGACTTGTTTATAATGTTTTATGACACGTTCATGACAGTGTCAGAAAAGTTAAAGTAAAGTGTAACCCCCGGACCCCCCTACAGGGGTAATATCCTTCTCACCTTTTTCACCCCTGACCCCTTTTCATGCCTGCACATATTTTGTCTTTAACAAATATTGAGCCCCCGTGAAATTTAGATATTGCTCTAGTCCATATTGCGATTTTGATAAAATTGCGATTACCAAAATGTTGTTTAGATGCTTTTTTCCCCAAATTTTTGTCGCTTTTTTAAACGCTTTAGTCTTTTTTTCCACATCGTTGTCTAGGCCAGAGCTTTGAGTTATAGCCATACCCATATAGTGTCATGTTGTGTCGAGCCTTTTTAGTGGTTTAATAATAGCTATTTTGAGGCTAGCATAAAAGTGCCCCTAGCACTCCCATTCAAAAGGCCATCTGACCGAAAAACGAGGATACGGTCCATCTTAAAAGTGGCTCTTCCGTCCTAAATATGCTTTTAAACTAAAGTTTGACTGGAGTACACTCACAAAAAGACTCTAGGATGCATTTTGACGAGAGTTAAGCTTTAACCGTCTGCTCTGACCCCCCCGCCCCAGCCTCCAAACCGGCCCTGGACCCGATCATCACGGTGGAGGGCCTGAGGAAGCGCGGCGCCAGAAACCCCGTGGAGAACGCCATCCAGCTGAAGGAGAAGCGCAGCCGCACGCAGGAGGCCAAAGACATCCGCCGGGCGCAGAAGGAGGCGGTGGGTTGCTACGGCGACCGCAGCGCCGCCTCCACGCCGGTCAAACTGGCGTCCGGCCGCGGGGGGCGGGGGGGGGGGGGGCGCCGGGCGGAGGCCAGACCTGGTCCTGGAGAAAGGAGAGGTCATCGACTTCTCTTCCCTCAGCTCGTCGGACCGGACGCCCCTCACCAGCCCCTCCCCCTCCCCCTCGCCAGACTTCTCCGCCCCCGGCACCCCCGCCTCACACTCGGCCACGCCCAGCCTGCTGTCAGAGGCCGACCTCATCCCCGACGCCATGCCGCCTCAGGCTCTGTTCCACGGTGGGGGGGGGTATAAATGTGCTATGGAAACATACTTTACTTACTTTACATGACGCTACACACACACGCGCACTAGGGCTGCCACTCTTATATATATTATGTATATATACTATATATAGTATGTATGTATGTATGTATGTATGTGTATATATATATATATATATTAGGGCTGCCACCTCTTAGTGGATTAGTCGACTAATCTGTAGTTTTGGTCTTAGTCGACTAAGATTTCTTTAGTCCATTAGTCATTTTTTATGCTTATTCATGCTTAATTACTTATTTCCAAGAAACTTCTGAGCACATTTATGGTAAACACAAGATTTAAAGTGGTGCTTTTGCAGGATTAATTGTGGAGAAACTCAGTTTTACAGATGGTTAATTAACTACATTTATATTGTTCTTTTCTAGTCTTAACCACCTCTCAAAGAGCACAGCTCTGTCAATTAAATCAACTCCTATAAGTGTTAGTCCACTAAGAAGTTCTTTAGTCGAGAACAGCCCTAACGCACACTAATACACATACGCACAGACACACACGCAAACACACACACACGCACTAACACAGACACACTCAGACACAGACACGCACTAACACACACACACAGAGACACAGACACACACAAACACACACACACAGACACACACACAGACACACACACTCTAACAGATGAACACTGACTAAATTAATGGTCTGTGTTGAGTAGTTGTGTATTAAACGCTGATGCCCCCCCCCCAGACGACGAGGAGATGGAGACGGAGGGGATGATCGACCCGGGCATGGAGTACCTCCCTCCTCCCCGCGCTAACCTCGCCGCCCGCAAGAAGCTCCGCCCACCGACGACAACGCACATCAAGAGGGAGGCGGACAGCGAGGAGGACGAAGGCCACGCGGCAGAGGACGACTTCCAAGAGCCCACGGGACACGCCCAAGTATGACTGGGCAGCACATCGATATTATACTGATATCATCAGACGAGACTAGATATCGTCTCAGAGTTTGGATATCGTGATATGACATAAGTGTTCCTGATTTTAAAGGCTGTATTAAACAGGGTTCATACGTTTTGAAAAAAACTGGGAAAGTTATGGAATTTGAAAAATGCAAACTCCAGGGCTTGGAAAGGTTTTGGAAACATAAAAAGACCCAGAAAGTTTTGGAGAAGTCATAATCACAGTATAATAATATGTGATTAATAATATGTGATTAATAATAATAATATGTGATTAATAATATGTGATTAATAATAATAATATGTGATTAATAAATGTGTTTTCAGGTGGTCTTAACCTCAGCGTTGTATTCAGGGAGAGATATTAAGAATCCCTCTATGAACCACAGACATTATCATTAATTTATAGTTAAACCTCTGAGGGGAAACTTTAACACTGATTAGTATTCTTATTGGAGAATGTCGACGGACATTTTCAGGAACACATAGTCATGGAAATTTGCCAAAAAGTCATGAAAAAGTATTGGTTAAAATGCGTATGAACCCTGATTACCAGACTGATCTCATGAATTGGCGTATGTATGACATGCCAATTTGTATTGTGTTTTTGCGTGTTATCAAGACGCATACCGTAATCGCATTTTTCCATGTATCGGCCTCCATTGACCTGCATTGTGAGTCAATTTCCGCTGTAGTGAGTGGTAGAAAGAAACGGGGGGATTGAGTATGGAGGTAGGTTGTGGTGGCAGATGGGTAAAACACAGGACATTCACCCGGGAGACCCGGGTTCGCGTCCCGCACGTGGAGATTTTTCAGCAAATTTTTTTTATTTAGATTTTTTGTTTTAATAAGCCTTACCCAATGTTTGTTTCCTAAACCCAACCATTTATTGTTTTCCTAAGCGTGTTTTTGTCGTTATTTTCTGTGCTTTTGTCACTGTTTTGTTACTAAAGCCTTTCCCTGTGTTCTTTTCCTAAACCCAACCATTTTTATTTTTTTATTTAATTTTTTAAAACAGTTGTGTGACGTTCTCGCGATAGTACGTTGCGTTCTCGCGATAACACGCAACGTGGCGAGGCCACGTGGTGGGTATGTTTACATCTGCTGTATACAGCATAGGCATACACGTGGATAGCTGAAAATGCGTACAATAACACGCCATTTGGCTTTATGAAAGTGGCGTGTATATTTACGCAAAGTCATGATGCCATGTTGCTGATTACAGTAAAGTGATGTCATGTTCTGACCTCACCAGACTGTAACTGTTCTATTATTCATCTTTACCCTCTTAGTCATTATATCCACATTACTGATTATTATTGATCTAATCTAAGTGTGAAGATATTCTGTTAAAGCACCAGTAGTCAACCCTAGAATATCACCACTATATCGTTATCGAGGTATTTGGTCAAGAATATCGTGATATCTGATTTTTCTCCCTCTCGCCCAGCCCTACGCCGAAGGCCCGTCTCTCTCCGCCGGCGTTGCCGTGGGCGCCGGGGTCCCTGAGCGCCGTAGGATACCTCACCCGGAGAAAGTGGACGCCGCTGCTGGTGCGTCCCAGACTCCTCGCTTCGCTCCGCTCAGCCTGTACGCCGAGAGGATGCTGCTGAGGCGGCTGGACGCCTGCCCGCTGGCGCTCGCCGTAACGCCGCACGCCAAACGCTTCCACAGGAAGCTGCTGGTGCGTCAGGCCAAGAGGCAGCGAGGGCTCCCCCTGCTGGACCTGGACCGGGCCGTGAGCGCCACGCTCAGCCTGGTGGGAGGGATCTACGGCGCCCAGGGGGCGGGAACGCTGACACGGAAATACTGCACCAACAGCCAGGAGCTTCGCATCCTCGATCGCTTCCAGGTACGCTCAACACACTGATCTGGTTTTAATCAGGTAAACTCACAACGTTTACATTCACATAATGGTCCGGGTTTTTGCTCTTATTCTGAAAAACACCAAAGATATTTCATCGGCCAATCAGGGTTGAACAGTCGTGGTCGCCAGGCGGCCCGGTTAAAGTAAATACAACAACCCACTTGTTGAGTTGCTGCTTTTTGACTTTTTTTTTTTTATTGATATTCGTTTACTTTTTTCATGCTTTTGATTCTTAGGTTTTTGACATTCATTTTCTTTGTTTTCAGCATTGTTTTTAATGCTTTTCATGTTTTTTTAACGTGTTTTTTTTTCGAAGTTTGATTTAAGTTCTTTTAAGTTTTTCTTTTTTTTTTGCCGCTTCTGGTGTGTTTTTCTTAAAAACTTTTTTTTTAAAGTTCTTTTTCAACCCTGAAAACGGTGTGTGTGTGTGTGTTTAAGCTATTTCCATGGTTAATGAAAGTGAATGTTCCTCTAATATTGCCGTTTTACATGTAAAACGGGATTTGACATGAATGTGTTTGTGTGCAGAGCAACTTCTCAAGCAGAAGAGGTGTCCAGCAGAACTCTGTGTCCTTCTGGCATCGCCTGATGGGAGCAGAAGGGAGCTCGGACCAGACCATCAAGAGTCCTTACACGTCTCGCATCCTCAAACCTTACATCAGGTAAGAGTAGATCATGTAGAGAGTCCTGAATCCTTCCTCAGGTAGAGAGAGTCCTGAATCCTTCCCTCAGGTAGAGAGAGTCCTGAATCCTTCCTCAGGTAGAGAGAGTCCTGATTCCTTCCCTCAGGTAGAGAGAGTCCTGAATCCTTCCCTCAGGTAGAGAGAGTCCTGAATCCTTCCCTCAGGTAGAGAGAGTCCTGAATCCTTCCCTCAGGTAGAGAGAGTCCTGAATCCGTCCCTCAGGTAGAGAGAGTCCTGAATCCTTCCCTCAGGTAGAGAGAGTCCTGAATCCTTCCCTCAGGTAGAGAGAGTCCTGAATCCTTCCCTCAGGTAGAGAGAGTCCTGAATCCTTCCCTCAGGTAGAGAGAGTCCTGAATCCTTCCCTCAGGTAGAGAGAGTCCTGAATCCTTCCTCAGGTAGAGAGAGTCCTGATTCCTTCCCTCAGGTAGAGAGAGTCCTGAATCCGTCCCTCAGGTAGAGAGAGTCCTGAATCCTTCTGTCTCTTTTTCCAGGAGGGATTACGAGAGTCGTCCGGTGAAGCTGAGGTTGTTGGCAGAGATCAGGGCTCGCTCTCACAGAAACGACCCTGACTGGGTCCCTGAACGCAACGCTCCCATCGACTACTGCTACGTCCGCCCAAACCACATCCCCTCTGTCAACGCCATGTGTCACGACAGCTTCTGGCCAGGTAACACACAGACACACACACACACACAAACACATTCTTCTTACCCAGAACCCCCCACCATGAATGTGTGTCTGTAAACGGAGCGTTTGATTGGCTCTGGTCCCCCAGGTGTGGACCTGTCAGAGTGTCTGCAGTACCCAGACTTCAGCGTGGTCGCTCTCTATAAGAAAGTGGTGATCGGCTTCGGTTTCATGGTCCCTGACGTCAAGTACAACGAGGCGTACATCTCCTTCCTGCTGGTCCATCCCGAGTGGAGGCAAGCAGGCATCGGCACCTTCATGATCTACCACCTCATCCAGGTGAGTCAGACATGATCTACCATCTCATCCAGGTGAGTCAGACATGATCTACCACCTCATCCAGGTGAGTCAGACATGATCTACCATCTCATCCAGGTGAGTCAGACATGATCTACCACCTCATCCAGGTGAGTCAGACATGATCTACCATCTCATCCAGGTGAGTCAGACATGATCTACCATCTCATCCAGGTGAGTCAGGCATGATCTACCATCTCATCCAGGTGAGTCAGACATGATCTACCATCTCATCCAGGTGAGTCAGACATGATCTACCATCTCATCCAGGTGAGTCAGACATGATCTACCATCTCATCCAGGTGAGTCAGACATGATCTACCATCTCATCCAGGTGAGTCAGACATGATCTACCACCTCATCCAGGTGAGTCAGGCATGATCTACCACCTCATCCAGGTGAGTCAGGCATGATCTACCATCTCATCCAGGTGAGTCAGACATGATCTACCACCTCATCCAGGTGAGTCAGACATGATCTACCATCTCATCCAGGTGAGTCAGGCATGATCTACCACCTCATCCAGGTGAGTCAGGCATGATCTACCACCTCATCCAGGTGAGTCAGGCATGATCTACCACCTCATACCTAGAGATTGGCATGGGGTACTTTCCATAAAATCATCTGTTAATGCAAATCAAACCAGCTATTAGGCTAACCGACATAAAACCATGCCAATCTCTGGGTATGGTGAAGGGTATGTGATGATGTGTGTAGGCCAAGGGAACTTTATCAGGATGCATAGTAGAGTTATTTTGAGGGGACAGCACATTTACATTATTATACAAGCTGGACACTTAATACTTTACATTGTAGCAAAGTGTCATTTCTTCAGTGTTGTCCCATTAAAAGATATAATGAAATATTTACTAAAATGTGATGGGTGTACTCACTTTTGTGAGATACTGTGTGAGTTTGCAGGTATGGAACACACCATGAAAAAGCCCGGTCAACACAGACAACACAGGGGTCGTAAAGGTCAAACAAAGACTAGGGGCACAGGCTGTGCACCAAAATACAACAAACCACGTTCCAGCCAATCACCGACAAGATGGTTGGGGGAGGGGGTGGGGCTTAGTGACAGTCAGTTAGTCATGACAGTTACGGAAACATGGGGAGGAGGGGTGAGCTCGCTCTGTTTTGTTTTGAATTTACTTTGAACGTCAACAGAAGTGACATCATGCAGGAACTCATGGTGCACCTTTAATCAACTCTTCAATGTCCAACTAATCTGAGATTCAGGCTATATCTCCGTGATGTGTGTGTGTGTGTCTCAGACGTGTTGTGTGTATCATTTGTGCGTGTTTGTGTGTTCCAGACGTGCATGGGGAAGGACGTGACGCTGCACGTGTCGGCCAGTAATCCCGCCATGCTGCTTTATCAGAAGTTTGGTTTCAAAGCGGAGGAATACATCCTGGACTTCTACGATAAATACTATCCGGTGGAGAGCACCGAGTGCCGCCATGCCTTCTTCCTCCGCCTGAGACGCTGAGAACACCGACTGGAAACCAAGATGGACCGCTTTGTTGTTGTTGTTGAAACCTTGGATTATTTTAAGATTAGGGCTCAGGACTATAAGGAGGAGGAAAACAAAACAAGTCAGACATTTTTTTGGAAAAAAAACTCGTTCTAGTTGGAGAATAAATGTCAGAAGATTTTAGACACAAGTTGAAATATTTTGCTGTGGTATCCAAGTCCCGCCCACACACCCGCAGGGCCAATCAGGAGTCAGTCCCAGCTGTCAATCATGAGGTTTCAGCCTGTTTTTATAGCATCAAATAACTAATAAAAAGCCAACGGATATTCTGATCAAACATCAGCTGAGCAGAACTTCCTAAAGTGACAGAAACTTTTATTTCACATGTGCTTTGAGTTCTGTTAGTACTGAAGAGATGGTTTCAGTCTGCAGTGCCATGCCTGGCTTAAAGGCACCCGGGCAGTATCTGCTGAAAGGGGGGGGGAGGGGGGGGTTTATTACACCGGTGACAACACTGACTCAAACAAACTGTACTTTTGTTATGTTATGATGAAGAAATGTACAACACAGAAATTCTGACAAACTGTAAAATAATTCAGAAAATCTGGACTGTGTGTTAAAATAAAGTCTGTTTCATACACGAGTTGGTCAGTTCTTTAGATGGGAAACTGTGTGTGTGTGTGTGTGTGTGTGTGTGTGTGTGTGTGTGTGTGTGTGTGTGTGTGTGTGTGTGTGTGTGTGTGTGTGTGTGTGTGTGTGTGTTTATCTTTGGAGATGTGTTAACATCCTGAGTCACACAGCAGAGAAGTTGATGTCGCCTCCTACATACAGGGGGAGAAAGGAACCGCTGCAGGCAACAAATGTTACGGTTCGTGTCCACGTTGGTGGTTGGTTTAACAATAGTCTCGCTTTGTCAGACCCTCCTCCAAAGCACACTGGAAGAAGGTCTGGATAGTCCACACAGCATTTCTGGATGGGAGAAATTCGTGCTGTGGTTTATTGGCATTTCTTTAAACCAATCACAATCGTCTTGGGGCGGAGCTAAGCTCCGGATGGAGTCACGGTGCCTCTGCTAAATAGTCTCAGGAAGGAACTTGTTTTGGTGGAACATGTGGACGTTCAAAAGTAGTTTTAGTCGTGTAACAGAAAACTCCGATTGGACAGATAGTCTAGCTAGCTGTCTGGATTTACCCTGCAGAGATCTGAGGAGCAGTTAACCATAGTCCTCACAAATCCACCAGAGGTTAGAACACCAACACAGAGACAGAGGAAGGGGACGCACATCTGGACAAAAAGAGTGAAATCAGGCTCACTGATGTATTACTAATGTAATGTAAACTCAATGAAATAAGTAACAAATATAAAACAGATCTGAACAAAACAAAACTGTAGTTACGTGAAAGTTCTTGTGTCAGAGAGACGTGTGAATGCAGCTATGCACAGTCACTGTGTGGGTATTTCCTAATTTTTACAATCAGGAAGAAATATCTTTATTTTATTAGCTTTACTTAACTTTAATATACTTTTATAAGGTTTATCTGAAGGGTTTCATTATACTGATTCCCAAAAGACTGAATGCCTAAATCTGAGTCAACTTTTTAAGTTAAGTGGGACTTTTCATCTAACAGTAACAAAGGTATTAGTGTGTGAACCTGTCTTAGTGGTTTGTGCTGCTGCCACTTCCTGTGTTAAATGATTGCTCAACTAATACCATAGGTTCAGTTCAGTTTATCAAGATGGCTGCACATGCTCTCGCTGCACCAAGTTTGAGCTTGAATGTGAGATATACCAGAAACGTCAAAGAGAACAGCGGAGAGGAAGAGGAGAATCAGCTGAAGATCTTAGAGGATGAAGAGGATTATGCTGATCTCGAGCCACAAAGAGCCAGTAAGTCTGAAATGATGATTGTTGTAAAGGGGAAGTTCATCTCAGCTTCTGTGAGGCTTTATTTAAACTAGATATTGAGTGTTAATTCATAATTAATCAATCCACCAATAGTTACCATTCATTGTGAGTGTTTATCAGGTGTCTTGGTGATGTAATCTGGTGCCTTGTGAGTCATTATTCTTATCGTTCAAACTTCAAACGTACATTAAAACATGTTCTGGATGTATTTTGTCTCTGTAGGACCACGCAGTCCTGCAGCCAACAACAGAAGATGCTTCAGAGCTACTGCAGTGACTCTGGGAGGGTTTTATCTTCTGCTATTGGCTGGACTCTTCATTCGCTGTGAGTAATTATGTTTTTAATACAAACTGACATATCTTAAAGGAGAGATATCATGAAATACGTTTTCAGTGCTCTTGCAAAAACGTTTGGGTATTTGGAGTGCCTAACAATCCCAACTGTGTAATAAGACAACCCAGTCAGGTTTTTGTAGGCTGCCTAGATCATAAAACATGCGATTCAACAAGATATTCACATTTGACTCCCCTTCCTCTTTCTCATGCAGGCTCATTAGAAAATACCGCCCCCATCTAAGTATCCCCACCCACGGCTTAACCACTAACTATTCTTTTTCATAAGCCAATCAGAGCAGTCTGTTTTTTTTGGGAGGGGTGTTAAAGTGACACGCGCTAAAACGGAGCTTGTTTTGGTTCTTTTTAACACTTGATAGTGTCATGGTCATAGGCGTCGATTTCGGTAGGGACGGTGGGTACGCGCCTGCACCGTTATTCTACAGGATGTTGCGTAGGCTCAGCCGCCTGCTCGCACTTCAACACCACTCACTTGCACTCTAACTTCGGATAAACTCTTTTTTCGTACACATCTCCAAGGAGTTATGGGCTTTTGCTTTGTGTTTGTCTTTCTCAAGGATTGTCAGATTCCGTTTTGAAATGTTATTTTATATTTTTTCCGGAGTTGAATTGAAACTTCCCCTGATCTGTAGGAATCATTCTCCCCATTCAAGATGATTGTGTTTGCATTGAAACCCCAGAAGCAACTCTTTCCACAGTTACTCAGTGTCCCAAAAGTACTCCCGAAGGTTTTTTTTTTGTAATTCTGCGCAGCTCCTCTCTCTGAGTCTGATGGCACGTCATGGCACATTGTCAACATGGTACATGGAGCAGAACATAGTGGGTCATATGTTTAATTCTTTTTGAAAACTAAAGGCTTTCTTCTTCATAAAGCGTGTCGGACATCATCACATTTTTGTATATATTTTTATTCATTTACATCAGTAAGTTACAGGACAGTGTCTTTCAAAACATGACCTGCGCGAAAGAGGAAAAAAAAAAGAATGTGTCATTGTACCCAGCGCTTCTGAAAATGCACTTCCGAATGCGTCTCTGTCCTCAGCACATTTCAAACCAAACTGACGCCCATGGTCATGGTTGTGGTTTTCAGTTGTAGTTTTTCCTGTTTTATTTTTTTAATTCCTCCATAGTCAAAGTGATATGTCATTGTGCGCAGGATGTTAATTATTTCTGTCTTTAGTTTAACGCAGAATGATTCAGTGTTGTTGGTCTGTTTCTTATTTTGTTGTGGTTTTCACCCGATACTTTTGAGTCTTTTTGCTCTTTTATAGTTTTAAATAGTATAAAAAAATGTTTTATTACCTTTCTCTTTGTAACTGTACTTATTTCTGTTGCGTGCTGCTGCAACTCCAGGGAGTGAATTAATCAATAAAGCCTTAACCTTATCTTATATTTCAGTCACTTCGCTGCAGACCAGATACGAAATGTTGCAGACCAGATACGACCAACTGAGCAGCAACTACAGCCAGATCCAGAACGTTTCTGGTAAGAAAGGTTTCAAATCACCATAACACCCAGGATCAAACTTCACACTGTCTTTAAATATTCTCAAACTGTCTAATTTTCATCTTTTGCTGTTTATCTCAAGACATATCCGTCAAAAACAGTCAGTTTCGGAGCCACTTTGAAACACTGAGTGTAAATCACAGTCAGTTACAGGATGAAGTAAAGCAGCTGGAGACCAGAATGAAAGGTGAGAAAGTTTAAAATCAGTAAAAACCTGTATTATACACATTTACATCATAGAACTTGATTGTGTATTTACCGTTGATTAGACAGTTTTATGCTGTTAAAGTGTTTTGCTGATGATGTGAATATTTCTGTTAGAGACGGTCACTTACTAATGAGATGTAAAACCTGAAGTATTTACAGAGTAAACATCCTGAGAGGGAAACATGACAGAGGCAAGAAAGATCTTTAAATAGTGAAACTACATTTGTTTGACTTTAAGATAAGCTGTGTCCTGACGGATGGAAGAGATCTGGATGCAGTTGTTACTTTAAATCTGAGAAGAGGAAGTATTGGTATGGAAGCAGAGATGACTGTGAGCAGAGTGGAGCACATCTGGTCGTCATAAACAACGAAGAGGAACAGGTTAGGGTGTTTGTTTCTGAGTGATCTTAGAAAAAAGAAATTCAATGGAAATATTTAAATAAAAAATATAATATATCATATTTTTAAATATTTGAAAAAAAAACCTTGAAATGTTAACTGTCTTCTGACCACTAACGGTGCAGTTCCTCATGCATTCTCTGTTTCTCTGCTGATTATTAATGTCTTTTCTTCCCTTTCCTCCGTTACTAATGTGTGTTTCCTGTCATGCTGTTGAGTCCAGTCCTCAGTGTGTGGTGGACTGAGGGATCCCTCTTGTGTTTGTTGAGGCTGATTGTCAAAGTGACAAAAACTATAACTAAAACCACAGTTTGTCAAGATGTTCCATGTTGTTTGTTGTTGTTCTATTGCAAACTATGGTTGGTTATTTGTGTATGATTAGCAGTGTTTCCTTTAGGATTTATTTTAGCAGTGGGGGCAGGTCCCACCGCCAAATGTTTTACGTATGAAACAGAACTTCGCTGCAACACAAACAAATATATTTATTCACCTCTATTCACACACAATGAGGCATATTTACAGTTGTGATTGAACTGTATTTTTTGAGGACCTATAGGGCACTTAACATCTATAACAGGTCTACACTTAGAACGGATCCAGTGCGGGAACATTTTTGGTGGAGCTGTTGGTTTAATAGTCGACTCGGAAGAAAGTGAATGTTATAACAATAAACTACATCAACACAACAGTATGTGGAGTTAAACTGGATGGGCCAATAACCTCTGAATAGTTCTACTTGTTGTTAAATTGCAATGTGAGCGGCAGGATAATATAAAAGGCAACCGCGACTAAATTTTTTGTGCAGCCCTATTTCTGATACCATGGTGGCAGAAATTTTACCATGGTGGGCCGCCACTACAAAATCTACATAGAGGAAACACTGATTAGTGTGTCTGATTGATGTATCATGGGGCGATTTTTTTCTTGTAATACATTTAGTCTTTCCTTCAGATGTAGTCACAAGATGACTTTACTACGCCACAAATGCTGAACTGTGAACAGAGAAATGATTGTTGTCTCTTGTCAACTTCTAGAAGTTTGTCACTGAGCTGAGTAAGGATGGACAGTACTGGATTGGTGTACGGTATGGACGGAGACAAGGAGAATACAAATGGGAATGGGTCGACGGATCACCGCTGACAGAAACGTGAGACATTTTAAAGGTTTTTGTTTTCATCACTATTCCATCAAAGTCACTGTTTGTCACTAAAATAAGTTTTAAATAGAAGGATGCTGAGTTAAAGCTGCTTTTTCCAATTAGTGTTTGAGAGAGAGAGAGAAAGAGATTTTTTATTTTTTATAAATCTTTATTTTAAAAACTAGAAACACCAAAACAAAAGCAAAACAAATTCCATCACAATAGGGCCACAGAAAATATGCACCTAAAAAACAGGTAATTTACCTGACAAACAATCACATCCCTACCTAAATATTCTGTCAAATATTAAATCATCTCCTACTTCAGAACATAATGCATCTTTATAGCACCACTGTTTCAGAAAATCATCAATGTTATTCATTTCTTTATAAAACCTAAAATCAACCCAGACTCTGGCTTTCACTAAAGAGATGAAAACAGGAAGTGCTTCCTGTCCTGCCTTGCCTCCACTTTATTCTTCCTGCTACTGTAGATGGACATTTTTGCCTCTCCTACAATCAGATTAAGTAATTGCCATTTACAGGCATTTAGCCTGCATGTAGCCGGCTTCATAAATTAAAGCAACCTTAGACCACTTCTCACCAAACCATGTAAAAACCTTCTCCAGCACATCAAACAGCTTCCAAAGTCTCTGGCATTCATAAAAACTGTGAAAAACTATCTCTACTACGCCACAGAATGGACAACCATTTAAAACTGTTGGGTTGATCACAGAAATCAAAGCATTGACAGCAATGGCTCCATGTAAAATCCTCCACTGTAAATCCCCAGTCCTTTTCTTCAGAAGAGATTTATAAAAAAAAACAACAACTCCATGCTGGTTTCACACCACTGTCCACACCCAGTCTCAGTGTCCACACTGTGTCCACACCCAGTCTCTGTCTCCACACTTTGTTTACTCTTAAGTCCAGTTTATCTCTGTTCAGGAATTTTACACACCATTTGTACACAACCTTTCCTTTGACAGTATACAAGACCACATACTTAGAGTCCATCACATTTAAAAAAAACCCAGTGAATCCATCAAGTTTAGGAATAAATCCCAACTCCGGAAAAGGATCACTCCCATCCGGTGTTTCCACGCCAACACAGTAATCCTGGAGCATTTTACATTCCTCCTCCATCAGTCTCTCAGTCAACTTCTCTAAAATGTTCCTGGTCTGTCAAATAGACCTTTGCCCCAGAAGAGAAGCCACCGCAGATGTATCAGTCAGCCCAGGTCCTGCTACATCTGCTATTCTCCTCAGGGTGACAGCTCCTGTGGTGCACAGCATGTTGGTGAGGCCCGGCATCATGCTGTCCTTAACATCCATCCTAGCCCCATTTATTAGGGGCTCTTCTAATAACCAGTGGAGAGAACATGTAGGCTCAAGTCTGTTCCACTTAAAATAACTCCAGACCTTGAAAAGTGACTGATAAAAAGGAGAAAATCCATGCAGGTTTAAAAACTTAAAATCCATCAGAAACAGTGCAGTGTCTAACCCCAGACCAGCTGTCTTCCTTAACAAGCTACTTGTCACATCTCTCCAAACTACAGCTTTTGGACTTGTGAGATATTTCTGTACAAACTGTACTCTGAAAGTTGCCACTCTTCTTTCTATGTGTACCATACCTTGGCCACCCTCCTCCTTTGGTAAAAATAAACACTCTAAGATACCCAATGTAACTTGTCCCAAAACCAATCCACTAAAATAGCTTGTAGGCAAGGCAAGGCAATTTTATTTATGTAGCATATTTCAGCAGCGGTGCAATTCAAAGTGCTTTACATAAAACATTAAAACGCATTTAGAAATAAAACCAAAATTAAAAGCAGAATACAGGCACAAAACTCACAGCACAGTACAATGCCTTAAAAATAGGCAACGTCAAAAAGATAGGTCTTCAGCCTTGATTTAAATGAGCTGAGAGTTTTTGCTGACTTACAGTCACCCGGGAGTTTGTTCCAGATATGTGGAGCATAAAAACTGAACGCTGCTTCCACCTTTTTGTTTCTGATTCTGGGGACAGCAGGCAGACCGGTCCCAGATGATCTGAGAGGTCTGGCTGGTTCATAATTTACAAGTAGATCCGAAAAGTATTTTGGCCCTAAACCGTTTAATGATTTATAAACCAGCAGAATACTTTAAAATCAATTCTTTGAGGCACTGGAAGCCAGTGTAAAGACTGCAGAACTGGAGTGATGTGATCCATCTTCCTGGTCCTAGTGAGGACTTGAGCAGCGGCATTTTGAATTAGCTGCAGCTGTCTGATTGATTTTTTCGGGAGACCTGTAAGAACACCGTTACAGTAGTCAAGTCTACTGAAGATAAAAGCATGGACAAGTTTTTCCAAATCCTGCTGAGACAAGTCCTTTAACCCTTGATATATTCTTAAGGTGATAATAGCCTGACTTTGTTACTGTCTTAACGTGGCTGTTAAAATTCAGGTCAGAGTCCATAATTACACCAAGATTTCTGGCTTTGTCTGTTGTTTTTAACATTGTTGTTTGAAGATGAGCACTGACTTTTAATTGTTCATCTGTTGCTCCAAAAATAATCACCTCAGTTTTTTCTTCATTTAGTTTAAGAAAATTTAGGCACATCCAGTCGTTAGTTTGTTCAATGAACTTGGCCAGTTCTTGTATTGGACTGTAGTCCCCAGGCGACAAGGTTATATAAATTTGTGTGTCATCCGCATAACTGTGATAGCTTATGTTGTTGTTTTCCATAATCTTGGCTAATGGAAGCATGTATATATTAAACAGAAAAGGGCCAGGGACGGAGCCTTGGGGAACTCCACACGTCATACTTTTGTGCTCAGATGCATAATTACCTATGGACACATAATAGTTTCTATTCTTTAAATATGATTCAAACCACTTTAATACTGAGTCAGAAATGCCGACCCAGTTTTCCAATCGGTTTAATAGTATGTCGTGGTCGACCGTATCGAATGCAGCACTAAGATCAAGTAGTACTAAAACTGTAGTTTTGCCACTATCTGTATATAAGTGGATGTCATTAAAACTTTAATAAGAGCCGTCTCAGTGCTGTGCTATGGTCGAAAACTTACTGGAAGTGATCAAAGATATTGTTTAGGGACAAAAACAGGTTGAGTTGTTGAAGAACTACTTTTTCAATGATTTTACTTAAAAATGGAAGGTTTGATATTGGTCTATAGTTGTCCATTTGTGACAACCAGTGTTGTCTGTAACGCGTTACAGTAATGTAACTACTTTTGTCAGGAAAAAGAAAAGTAACGCGTTACTACTGAAAATTTGGTAACAAAACTTAGTTCCCTTTTTCAATTCCGCGCAACATTACTTTTCCCAGGGACAGATTTGACTGCCTTCTGAGCTGCACGCTCACAAGCTCCACATGGTACATGACAGAGGCTGGTAGTAGCGGAGCAACGCTGCAGCCAACGCTAGCTAACTTTTGAGAGCGTTTTTAGCTTCGTGGCTTTTTACTGGACAGCACTCTGAGCGGAGAGCTCTGTGACACATGCCACTACCTCGCTGAGGACTGGCCGTTAAATCGGCAGTCCTACAAACAGAGCATGCCAGGCAGACACTAAGCTGACAACCTCACAGATGGATGCGGTGGAGATGGGCTCATACATAGGCTACACGCAGCGGACCGCTGTGGACTTGTGCCTGTCGCACAGGCACGCAAGGATTTCCAGAAAAGAGGCTGCATGTGTCTATGACAATGCACGGACCACAACAAGTAGATATGGACATTACACATTAATAGTGTAATGTAACGCCGATGACCTGCCGATGTGCATTCAACCCGCGCTGCACTCGTTCATAATTAATCAGCCGTTACTCTGTCAGGAGAGAGTCTGCAGTGTAGCCTAGTTCAGACACTTCACTGATAAACCATAGATTGGCTTTTTGGTCAAAGATAGCTTTTGTATAATTAACATCAGTCTCTGCCAGAGACAACTGCTTTTAAAAGTAACGTAAAAGCAACGAGTAAAGTAAAAAGTTACTTTCCATAGGTAAAGTAAAGGATTACTTTTTTAAGAAGTAACGAGTAACGAGCAAACACTACTTTTTAAAAGTAACTTCCCCAACACTGGTGACAACTATAGTGGGACTAGATTGTTCTTTTTTTAAGAGTGGCTTGATGACTGCAGTTTTTAGGGCCTGTGGGAAGATACCTGAGAGAAGAGACATGTTTACAATCTGTAAAAGATCTGGTGCCAAACAATTTGAAACATTTTTTAAAAAATTCTGTTGGTAAAATATCAAGGCAAAAGGTGGAGGTTTTCAGATGTTGTATAATGTCGGCCAGGATACTTTGGTTAATAGTTTGAAATTGTGTCATATTGTAAATAGTTTTGCCTGAACACTGTGGCAACGCATACCCTGCACCTGATTTGGAGGCACTGACTGTTTGTCTAATTTTTTGTATTTTTTTTGTTTACTGAAGAAGATCGCAAACCTTTTGAATGAGCCCTTTTGGGGGTTCCATACAGGCCAACCGATGCCACAGAGCAGTCGCTAACAGATTATTAATAATTAGTGCTCTGCCTCTAAAAGACAGTTGTGATTTCAGCCATTATCACTTATTCAGTCTTCCTTCTACCTCCCAGTTCTTTTTGACTATACACCAAGATATTTAAGACAGTCTTTTTTACCACACCAATCCTCCTGGAAGACTGGGCAGACCCCTCCTCCATCTCCCAACTGCCAGTGCTTCACCTTTTTCTCAATTGACCTTTGCAGCTGATACTATTCCAAAACATTTGACAATATATATTTTTTTATCTTCCTGATTTTTTACAAGAGCAATGACATTGTCCGCATAAACTGACAAGATATGTCTTTTGTTAAAACCCTTTAAAGACAACCCTTCAATGCTAGCCCTGACCTTACATAACATGGGCTCTATAGAAAGCGAGTACAACATGCCTGAGAGAGGACATCCCTGCATCACCCCCCTATGCACCTTAAAAGGGGCACTCAGACCCCATTGATTTTCAACACACTCTCAATTTCATGGTACAAAACCTTGATCATAGCTATAAGACACGGGCTGAGGCCAAACCTCTCCAGAGTTTTCCAGAGATAAAGGTGCTCAACACGGTCAAAAGCCTTTTCCTGGTCCAATTAAATAAGACCAGTTTCAATACCCAAAGAACTAGAGACGTCCAAAATATCTCTAATTAAGGACACATTGTCCATGATGGACCTACCAGGCACACAGTATGTCTGGTCTTCATGGATCACCATCTCCAGCACATCTCTCAGTCTGTTGGCCAATGCTTTGGACAGGATTTTATAGTCTGTACAGAGAAGAGACACAGCACGCCAGTTTCTGATCTCTTGTAGATCCCCTTTCTTCGGTAAGAGAGTTATTACTGCTCTCCTGCAACATATCGGTAGCTAGATGTCTTTAAAACTCTCATTAAAAAACGTTAAAATATCTTCACCCAAGTCCCTCCGGGACTCCTTGTAAAACTCTACTGGGATTCCATCAATGCCCGTGGCCTTCCCCCCCTCCATACTCTGCAGGGCTGAGAACAGTTCCTGCAATGCCAGTGGTTCTTCAAGCACAACGTTCATGTCTTCTGGGACTTTGGGCAACCCTTCACAGAAGGATTCAAACAGTTCTTCTTCTTCTTTGTACTCACTGCTGTAAAGCTCTGAGTAGAAACCCACTGCATGCCTCCATACCTCCAAGCAGGTCTAAAACTTAGATCAAGACCAAGGTGACTCGTCCATGGAGTGTCAGTCTGTCTATTCAGCTTGGTCCTATTCAGTGTTTTCACCATCAGGCTGTAGAAATCTTTTCCTGAGGCATTCTCCAGAGAGATGGCCTGCACTGGCTCCAGCAGAGGGCCCCCACAGGCTTTATAATCCGGGAGTAAACCAAGGGAAGGATACAGGTCATTCTTGTTCGGCAGCAGTGACCCATTACTGAAGGAGTCTAGGAGGAAACATTCATGTCCAGTCAGCTTATGTCACCGGTACTCCAGAATTTGACCGGTGACCCGGACTGACCTGAGACCGAGTCGAGCAGCCAGATGGACGGAGTTGTCCAGCTGAGGCCCAGCCAGCTCCACCACCTGACCCAGAGTAGAAATCCTGGCAGTTTTCAGCACCCTGGACAAAGATGCTCCTCCCCAGCCAGGATAGTCCAGCACCGTCCCAAACAGCAGAGGTTCCTGCAGGAGCCAATGCAGAGAGTCCGCCTGCTCCGCTCTCTGTCTCCTCAGCAGGTTCCACACAGTAAAAGCACTCCTATAAAAAGCCGGCAGAAACAACCTGCTCATATTCTTGGTGTCCATTAAAAACAAATTAAAATCCAGGCAGAGGCTGTTAAAATGCTGCAAAATGCAGCAGGGTAAAGGCCTCCACAAAATGTCTATCGGTCCAGTGAGCATCCTCACTGAACCATTTAAGTATAAAACCCTCCACCTTAAAAGAAAAGGACAGGTTAAGATTACTAGTTGTGTCTTTGAGTATCATGTACACCTGTCCCCGGTGAAACACGACGTGCTTCAGCTGCGGGGATTTGCAGCCCAAAGACACAATTTTTATTGGAGAGACGAGTTGTCCATAGCGGGACAACTCTTTCACCAACATTTCATTTTTAATGAACGGAGGAGCATTTGAGATTGTTACCCTTATGGCCGGACTAATCAGCGGGAGGGAATTGATCACTTTGATCACTACACCGTTCTCCACCACCTCGCTGACTTTAGCGCTACTGTCCAGAAAAATAACGATAGCTCCGTTCATACGGGAAGCAGACTTAATGCTGCTGAACCCAACCACCTCTCCCACCGCTAAACCTGCCTCCTCCACAGAGCACTGAACAACCGGGGCTGAGTTTGATCGCATGATGCCGAGTCAGCTTCTCAAACTCAGCCGCAGCGGCTACCGCCACCGGCATTGTGCCAAACAAAGACACGCTGCCAGTTACACCACCACCAACCCACCAAAACTCTAAACACACCACTAACTAATGAAAATAAATATAAACGTACACATTCACACACAAAAAGAGAAAAAAAGATTAAAATAAACTCACACACGCTGAAACAAATCAGCACACACCACGCTCTCCACACTCAGTCCGCCATTCACTCAGAGAGAGAGAGAGAGAGACAGAGAGAGAGGGATACACTTCTAGTGAGTCATAAGTGATGATTGACAGAGTAACTTTTGTATGAGCCTATCAATAGTTTTAGTGAAATGCTGACTAGTAGACCTTTTACCTGAGCATCAGTCCCATGGAGGAAGTCTGAAGATGAAGCTGGAGAGACGGGGACCAGAGTCAGCTTTGAAACCACCAACAGAGGAGCTCCCTATAAACATTATAAATGTATAGTGAAGTCTTAAATCATAAATATTTAATGTTTGTTAAACTTTCACAGACCTGAAAAGCCACTATAGTTTAATGTGTGTGACTGAATCAAAATGTGAAGTCTATAGGACCGGCTGCTGGGCTTTTAAAAACAGAAAACAAAGAAAGGGCGCCATCTTGGTTAGATATCATAAAACCTGTGATAGCTTGTTTTTTGGGGGATGATTTCCTGTTAGTAAAAACCTTCAATGACTGAAAACAGAGATGTGGGAGTACTGGACAAGGGTTCATTCTGTCACTGGCAGCCGTTACAGATTACATCGATCTACAAAGATCAATCTTAAATTAGTTATTGAAATAATTGTATTAATAACAGATAATATAAATATGTTATGTTAAATTCAACAGTTTACTTTAAATAAATACCAATCCAATTTCAGCCCTGTTTAATAAAAGGAAGTTTTATTTCTCTGACAGGTTCTGGGCATCAGGACTGCCTCATGATTACGGTAACTTTACCGCTGTAATATGCTGCGATGAACAAGGAAAATGGACACAAAGAAGAAATGATGCAAGTTATCATGGCCCTAAGAAGTTCATCTGTGAGAAAGAGATTCTCTGAACTCTGTGATGACAGAGGGGTGTGTAGTATTGGGATCAGCTTTGTCAAATCAGACTAATTAACATTTTGCTCAGTAGTTTATTCTGTGTTTCTAAATAACCTGGATTACATAGATATCGTCCCTCTGCCCTTCATAGTGCACAATCTGGTTAGAAGTCATGAGCCCTTATTCTGTAGTCCTACAGGATTATAATAGTAAAAACTTATAAAAACATGGAAATGCAGGTTTTCAGCTTTTAGAACATTTTACACACCACAAATCTCCCCCCTAGCCAGTGGTGTAGTCTAGGTGATACACAGCTATACGCCATCTACCCACTAAGAAAGCTCCAGCATTTCCATATAGCCACTTAAAATGTGCAATGATACGTAACAACATTGTTTTGGGATAAAACATTCACTTTAGCTTTTTGTTTATCGCAAAACGTGTTGTGTAATGTTACTGCAAACACTTTGGATCATGCACAGAGACTATTGTGGTATACCCACTACAATAAACTAGACTACACCACTGCCCCCAACTCATCCCTACAATCTATCAAATCAAATCATTATTCATTTCTTATGCTGCAGCTGGTATTCTTGTATTTGTATCTTATTCCAATGTTGTTGGCTGTTGTTATTTTTTTATTTCTTTCATGAAAGTTTTTAACTTCTCTTTAATGTTTTGAATTGCCTTGTTGCTGAGTTGTGCTATAGAAATAAAAAAATATTATATTGCAGCGGACGCTGTCTGCGTGGCGTTTTGAAAAGTATAACCACACTTGGGACGGCTTTATTGGCATTAACGTGACTCGCTGTGACTTGAACAAGCTGCAGAGTTGACGTAGCTATGTGTGTGTGTGTGTGTGTGTGTGTGTGTGTGTGTCTGTGTGTGTGTGTGTGTGTGTGTGTGTGTCTGTGTGTGTGTGTCAGAGCTGATCCAAGCTATCTGTGAAATATGCAGCGAGGAATAAGGAGATCACACTTACGTATGAGCTCTCAGGTACCGAGATTCAGCATGATTGATATTATGTGAATTGGTCCCCGGTATTACCGGCATAATCTGGTTGATACCCTAAAAAGAGTTTCGGTGCACAACTTTTAAAAATGTTGACATGTAATATAATCTGGTGTTTTAAAGTTTTTGTTCAAAATCAGCGTTCTGTCTCTGGGGCAGTCAGTTGATAAAATAACTAAGAATGAATAAAATAAGACTAACGATGGACAGCAAGGCCACATGAACAATAACTGTAACAGTCTACAGCACCAATACAAGATTATTACATGAAGAATTCATGAAGGGAACACATTACACATTATTTACTAGTTGTCACTATTTACTAGGACTCAAAAGCACGACTCAGTGGCAGAGGTAAAGAGGTAATGAAGTTTATTGTACAAAGTGCAATCTCAGGCTAAGGTATCAAGAACAGGAGGAAAAACACGTGGTCGTAAAACAGGCTATAGGTCTAGAAAACACTGGGATCTGGTCCCTGGTAGTACCGTCCTTTTGACAAACATTGGCTAAAACATAGGCTACCAAATAAAGGCTGGTAAAATGTAAATCACTTCTAACTATACGATTTATAATATTTGTATACAGGTCATACATTAACGTTTTGTCACTGTTTATGTTGCTGTTTGTAACAACACAGGACGTTAAATAGCATCGGCATGGCTGATCTGACCTTGTCATTGCTGGTGTTAACGGGGATTTTGCTCACAAGCTTTCTAAAAGCTTCGATTCTACTGTCGATAGAGGCAAGGCAAGGCAAGGCAAGGCAGCTTTATTAGCACATTTCAGCAACAGGGCAATTCAAAGTGCTTTACATAAAACATTAAAGAGCAGTTATAAAACAATTTAAAAACATTAATAAACAAATTAAAACAAGAATAAAATTGATAGTGCAGTATAAGAATAAAAGTTACAGTGCAGTATAAGAAATTAAAGTTAATAAAATAGATTATTTAAAGAAAAGCAACATCAAAAAGATAGGTCTTTAGCTTAGATTTAAAAAGAACTGAGAGTTGCAGCGGACCTACAGTTTTCTGGGAGTTTGTTCCAGATATGTGGAGCATAAAAACTGAACGCTGCTTCCCCCCTGTTTAGTTCTGACTCTGGGGACAACAAGTAGACCTGTCCCAGACGATCTGAGAGGTCTGGGTGGGTCATAATGTAGTAACAGATCAGAAATGTATTTTGGCCCTAAACCGTTTAGTGATTTATAAACGAGTAAAAGTATTTTGAAATCAATTCTTTGAGGCACTGGAAGCCGGTGTAGAGACTTCAGTACTGGAGTGATGTGATCCACTTTCCTGGTTTTAGTGAGGACTCGAGCAGCAGCGTTCTGAATCAGCTGCAGCTGTCTGATTGATTTTTAGGGAGACCTGTAAAGACACCGTTACAGTAGTCAAGTCTACTGAAGATAAAAGCATGGACAAGTTTTTCCAGATCCTGCTGAGACATAAGTCCTCTAACCCTTGATATATTTTTAAGGTGATAATAGGCTGATTTTTTAATTATGTTAATGTGGCTGTTAAAATTTAGGTCTGAGTCCATGACTACACCAAGATTTCTGGCTTTGTCTGTTGTTTTTAACATTGACGTTTGAAGCTGAGCGCTGACTTTCAATTGTTCCTCTTTTGCTCCAAAAACAACCACCTCCGTTTTTTCTTCTTTCATTTAATTTAAGAAAGTTCTGGCACATCCAATCATTAATTTGTTCAATGCACATATTTAATTGTTGTATTGGGCTATAGTTCCCTGGCGATAAGGTTATGTAAATTTGTGTGTCATCTGCATAACTATGGTAAGTTATTTTGTTGTTTTCCATAATCTGAGCCAGTGGAAGCATGTAGATGTTGAACAGAAGAGGGCCCAGAACTGAGCCTTGGGGAACTCCACACGTCATGTTTGTATGCTCAGATGTATAATTACCTATAGACACAAAGTAGTCCCTATTCTTTAAATAGGATTCAAACCACTTTAGTACTGAGCCAGAAAGACCAACCCAGTTTTCCAATCGGTCAAGCAATATGTCATGGTCTACCGTATCAAATGCAGCACTGAGATCAAGTAATACTAAGACTGAAATTTTGCCACTATCTGTGTTTAAGTGGATGTCATTAAAGACTTTAACAAGAGCCGTCTCAGTGCTGTGGTTTGGTCGAAAACCTGACTGGAAGGCATCAAAACTGTTGTTTAGCGATAAGAAAAGGTTGAGTTGTTGAAAAACCACTTTTCTATGATTTTACTTAAAAATGGAAGGTTTGATATTGGCCTATAGTTGCTCATTAGTGTCGTGTCTAGATTGTTCTTTTTTAGGAGTGGCTTGATGACTGCAGTTTTTAGGGCCTGTGGAAAAGATACCTGAGAGCAGAGATGTGTTTACAATCTGTAGAAGATCTGAAGCCAAACACTTGAAACATTTTTGAAAACACCCGTTGGTAGAATATCAAGGCAACAGGAGGAGGTTTTCAGATGCTGTATAATGTCCTCCAGGTTTTTAAGGTTGATCGTATGAAATTGTGTCATGTTGGAATTTGTTTTGCGTGCACAGTGTGACAACACATATCCCGTACTTGATAAGGAGGCACTGACTGTTTGTCTAATTTTCTGAATTTTGTCTGTGAAGAAGGAGGCAAAGTCGTTGCAAGCCTTGGTAGACAACAGTTCAGATGCTACCGGTACTGGAGGGTTAGTTAATCTATCAACAGTAGCAAACAAAGCACGTGAATTATTATTGTTTCTGGCGATAATGTCAGAGAAAAAGGACCGTCTTGCATTTCTTAGTTCCAGATTATAAATGCGAAGTCTCTCTTTATAAGTGTTATAATGGACCTGGAGATTAGATTTTCGCCAACTGCGTTCAGCTTTTCGACACTCTCTTTTTCTGTTCTCACACCTATAAAATTTCTCCATGGAGATCTTTTTCTTACCAGAGACAGCTTTGACCTTAGTGGGAGCAATAGCATCAATAACAGTTGTAATTTTACAGTTGAAATTATCTACAAGCTCAGTGACTGAGGCCCCAGTGAGGGTGGGTGTAGAGGAGAAAAGCTGAATGAATGATTCACTGGTGTTTTCAGTAATATACCGTTTTCTGATTAACTTTGTTTGAACACTTTTGGGCACAGAGATAGTGCCGTTAAAGAAAACACAGGAATGATCAGAGAGAGCAACATCAGTGACCACAACCTTGGGAATATTCAGACCCTTGGAGATAATCAAGTCCAGAGTGTGCCCCTTATTGTGTGTGGGCTGTGTCACATGCTGAGTCAGTCCATAGCTTTCAAAAACACAACACAGTTCTTTGGTCCCTCGGTCCTGGGGGTTGTCAACATGAATGTTAAAATCACCAGCAATAATTACACGGTCAAAGTTAATACAGATTATAGACAGCAGTTCATTAAAATTGTCAAAGAAGGATGCACAGTATTTAGGTGGCCTGTAGATATTTAGAAGTAGAGCTTGAGGGGAGGATCTTAGCTGAAGAGCCACATATTCAAAAGAAGCAAAATTTCCGTAAGATATTTGCGTACATTGGAATGAGTCATTAAACAAAATGGCGACTCCACCTCCTTTCTTATTCACTCTATTCTCACTCATAAAACTAAAGTTAGGGGGGCTGACTCAATGAGAACAGCAGCACTGTTATTATGGTCCAACCAGGTTTCAGTTAAAAAACATAAAATCAAGATTGTTCTTGATAATAAAATCATTGATTAAAAATGATTTTTCCCGCCAAAAGACCTAACGTTTAGTAGGGCTAATGTTAGTGCGTTTTCATTTTTTGGGACAGACTGTGGCTGACGAGGAATGGATGCTAAATTTGCAAAGTTTGCAGTTACGTGCTTATTTGCCATTCTTTTTCTATTACCTATCACAACATAAATTGTGGAAGAACCTAATACGCAGGGCCCAGGCTTGTCTTGGAAAGAGTCATGAGTGCTACTATGCATGCAGCCTGGACCCGGCCCATATCAGTTAATGCTTACTGCATTTTGCACACAAGCATCCTTATCAGTTTGGGGAGAAGGAGTTAGCTGCCGTCCTTGAGGGGGCAGAGGTGCCTGGCGTTTTACGATGGGAGAAGGAAGGGGGGCATACTTGGTTCCAGCATTTACCAGCTGCTTCATCTGGTCAGTGAACTCCAACATGGGGATGTGGGAAAGAGGGGAGAGCGACATATCCTTAAAGAGGTCCTCATAGCTGTCGTGGTTGTCACAGGGGCTTGAGGAGTGTTGCACGGGGGAGAAGGGGGGTTGAGATTTCTCAGGCAGCATGTCTTCAACAATATACTCCGCCACGAGTCTCTTCACCTCTCGGGGTTCAAGCAGCATGGCAGTCCGAGAGAAACTTCACTTCTGTTGCTTTTTCTTCCCCGCGCTGGCACGCTCTCATTCTCGGCATTCTTTCTCCTCTCTACGCCTGCAGCTCTCTCGGTTAGCTTAGTGTTAGCGTGGCACCGATCCAGCTGTTTCTTCAAGTTACTTGTGCTATTTCTCGACATATAGCGTTCCCTTGAACAAAGGTTACATACTACACCACACATCTCTCTACATAATAGAACACATACAAGACATCACACTTAACTTAAAGCTAATACAGACATACAATGTAAAGGGCATCTAGTTAAAAGCAATTCCACTGTTCAGTCAGAGGTGACTTTAACAGGCTTTTAAAAGTATCGAAAGGTGGAAGTGATTCTAGATGTAAGGTGTTTTGGAGTTCATTCCAGACCAGGGACGTCACTAGGATTGAAAGACAGGGGGGCTTAAGCCCCCAGGCTATGCAAAACTTTACCTTGTAAAATCTTACTTTAAAATGTTATTCTAATGTTAGCTTTTAGATACTTCAAAGCTGCATGGGGGGAATGTACTTAGGCCAGACCTGCTGAGTCTGATATTTTTGTTGCAATGAAGTTGCGAGAGACTGAAAATTGCAAAAAAAAAATTGTGTATACTATTGAGGGTGAGTGGTTGAATTTGCATGAATTTGCATCGCAAATTCCTGGAGGGACTGATATGTATGTATGTTCATGTAGAGCCTAGCCTACAAAATCTACATACTGTATAACATAATGTAGAAAGTTAAGTTGGTCAGAATATAGCATATTTAATAAATATCATAAAATAATTTAGTTTAGGCTATGCCTTAGTGCCTAGACCTGCCAACAAATGCCTGTTTAGGAAGAAAACAAAACGCCTCACATTTTCTTAGCCCTGTAGACCAGTGGTTCTCAAACTTTAAGACATCAAGGACCCCTAAACTGAAATGCCGATTAGACCACAAACCCTCCCATTTGATTAGATTTTGTCCAGGGGTCCCCATTTTATAGGATTTTTTGCTTTTAGATGTTTTATTACAGAAAGTCTATGAATGAATCTATGAAACATTGTGTTAATTATGGATGGAATTATAGTGAAAATAAGTTATTTCACTTTTTGCTGGGGACCTCCTCAATGACCCCCTGGGGGGTCCCTGGGCCCCCACTTTGAGAACCATTGCTGCAGACCACTAACATAACTTACCTCAATCAAGCCAATTCCCTCAGAATCAGCTGCCCTGCCAAACTCCTGTTTCTCTCTCTCTCTCTGTCTCTCTCTCTCTCTCTCTCTCTCTCTCTCTCTCTCTCTCTCTCTCTCTTTCTTCCTCTCTCAAAATATCGTCCAGTATCCATCTGCTCAATAAATTGAAGGATATAACAGTACAATAGCATTAACAGTGACACTATAACATTTAGTTTTCAGTGACAACATTCTGTGGGGACTGTTAATACTATAGAGATAGCAGCATGCTATATTAATGGCAAAGAATAGAGAACTTCGGATAACTAACTAGGTTAGGTATTTCTTGTATTTCACTCTAGCTAGACTAACTTACAATTTCACTCTGTAGCCTATCACTCACTCTGTGTGCAGTAGCAAGTTCAGACAAAAAAAAAGACACCAATGAGACGAGACAGGACGGTGTAGCCTATCATCTTCATAGCCATCGACTCTTTGTACTTCTGTTTAACTTTTGAATTTCCGTTTTTTTTGTAACTGAATATATTATTTGTTGTTTCGAAATATGAATTTGGATAACGTTAGCGATAGTGAGAGGCTTGCTACAGTTGCATTTCGAGTGATAAATCGGCGAAAACAACGTTTTATTTCTCGGATTTCCTGCTTTGTTTTAATGCCGCCAGGCGCTCTCTCTCTTCAGTCCCTCTCTACCTCGCTCGTCCACATACCGTTACGTGCACGCGGGCTCGTCGAGCCTCCGTCTCGGCCTTTTCCACCAGCTGACAGTTCGTGAAATATAAATAAAACAGACTGACTGCAGTGCACGACGACACAAACAGATGAATGGTGAAGGAAGATTGATTCAAAGTAGTGAGTGATACAGAGTGCACTGTAAAAAAAAAAAAAAAATATTATTTTTCTTATTATTTGGGGGGGCTTAGGAACATTTTGGGGTAGCTTCAGCCCCCCTAAAACAGGCCTAACGACGTCCCTGTTCCAGACATTTGGTGCATATGATGAGAAAGCTGTTTTACCAAGTTTTGTTCTTGTTGATGGAATAATTAATAGTTTTGTTTTTACAACATTGTCCGGTAAACACTATTATGGTGAGTAAGCAAATTTGAAATAGAGGGGTAATTTACCCATTAGTGCTTTAGCAGTGAAAATCAATGAATGGATTTTCCTTGTGAGGGAGAGGGAGGACCATTGTACAGACAATACAGAATGCAGTGGGGAGTCCTACCTGTTGCACCTGTAATGAAATGCAAGGCTGAGTGGTATAGTACATCTAGTTTTTTCAATAAATATGAAGTAGAGTGCATATCTAACACAGATAAGAATGTGCTCCGCACCAACCTTTTCCTTGCTGAATAAGGAAAGCACTTCTTTAATCTAAAATAAAAACCTAACTTGGGTCTGAGTTTAGAGTGCACTTGACTTTAATGTTCTTATCCTTGTCGCTAACAAACTGAAAATAATGGGAGAATGTCCATCTCGCAAATGTAGAATCCAACCATTGAAGTATATTACTGTAATTGGGTTACTTTTGTAACGTGTTACTCCCATCACTGGTTAGCAGAGTGTCTTTATGTTGAGAAAGAGGTAAAATGTGTAAAGTCCAGATGCTGAGAGCGTTGGTGGAGCAGCGACCAACTGCGGCTGCTGAAGAGATATTTGGGCTGTTTGAAAGAACGATAGCAGAGTACGAGGAGGAACTTTGTCGTTTAAAAGAGGAGAACGAGCGACAACGGGAGCAACTGGACGCTGTTAACAACCCTCAGCTTCGGTTACACAGAGCAGATTTGGTCCCTTTACTTCTATAAACTCAGGAGGTTTGGATTTGAACTGATTTTGATTTAGTATTATTAATATGAATGTGTGTCCTCCAGTCTGTTGGTCAGTTACCATCACGGCTAATTTCAAAACCTGAAGTTGATCTCTGCATGCTGAAGAGCGGGGAAAGAAGTATTTAGATCCTTTACTGCAGTAAAAGTACTAATACCACACTGTAAAAACACTGTTACAGTTAAAGTCCTGGACTGAAAGTATTAAAACATCGTCCCATTGTAGAAAGAGTAAAGGATCCAACCAGCTGAGTGTCTAATGGTCTCATCATGTCAGCTGACTTGTAGTCGTTATATTGTCGCCTAGTTTACTTTGGAATCAAACATCAGATTTATAAACTACATGTAACTAGTAACTAAAGTAACTAGTAACTAAAGCTGTAACAGATGAATGTAGTGGAGTAACTAAAGTAACTAGTAACTAAAGCTGTAACAGATGAATGTAGTGGAGTAACTAAAGTAACTAGTAACTAAAGCTGTAACAGATGAATGTAGCGGAGTAACTAAAGTAACTAGTAACTAAAGCTGTAACAGATGAATGTAGTGGAGTAACTAAAGTAACTAGTAACTAAAGCTGTAACAGATGAATGTAGTGGAGTAACTAAAGTAACTAGTAACTAAAGCTGTAACAGATGAATGTAGTGGAGTAACTAAAGTAACTAGTAACTAAAGCTGTAACAGATGAATGTAGTGGAGTAACTAAAGTAACTAGTAACTAAAGCTGTAACAGATGAATGTAGTGGAGTAACTAAAGTAACTAGTAACTAAAGCTGTAACAGATGAATGTAGTGGAGTAACTAAAGTAACTAGTAACTAAAGCTGCAACAGATGAATGTAGTGGAGTAACTAAAGTAACTAGTA
This sequence comes from Perca schrenkii, assembly GCA_025617405.1. Classification (NCBI taxonomy): domain Eukaryota; kingdom Metazoa; phylum Chordata; class Actinopteri; order Perciformes; family Percidae; genus Perca; species Perca schrenkii. The sequence continues at coordinate 42,496,901 of CM046788.1, forward strand.
ACTAAAGCTGTAACAGATGAATGTAGCGGAGTAACTAAAGTAACTAGTAACTAAAGCTGGAACAGATGAATGTAGCGGAGTAACTAAAGTAACTAGTAACTAAAGCTGGAACAGATGAATGTAGTGGAGTAACTAAAGTAACTAGTAACTAAAGCTGTAACAGATGAATGTAGTGGAGTAACTAAAGTAACTAGTAACTAAAGCTGTAACAGATGAATGTAGTGGAGTAACTAAAGTAACTAGTAACTAAAGCTGTAACAGATGAATGTAGTGGAGTAACTAAAGTAACTAGTAACTAAAGCTGGAACAGATGAATGTAGTGGAGTAACTAAAGTAACTAGTAACTAAAGCTGGAACAGATGAATGTAGTGGAGTAACTAAAGTAACTAGTAACTAAAGCTGTAACAGATGAATGTAGTGGAGTAACTAAAGTAACTAGTAACTAAAGCTGTAACAGATGAATGTAGTGGAGTAACTAAAGTAACTAGTAACTAAAGCTGGAACAGATGAATGTAGTGGAGTAACTAAAGTAACTAGTAACTAAAGCTGCAACAGATGAATGTAGTGGAGTAACTAAAGTAAGTAGTAACTAAAAGCTGTAACAGATGAATGTAGTGGAGTAACTAAAGTAACTAGTAACTAAAGCTGGAACAGATGAATGTAGTGGAGTAACTAAAGTAACTAGTAACTAAAGCTGGAACAGATGAATGTAGCGGAGTAACTAAAGTAACTAGTAACTAAAGCTGGAACAGATGAATGTAGTGGAGTAAAAAGTACAACATTCCTCAAATATGAAGTTATAAAGTACAAGTAACTCAGCATATGGACTTAAAGTGATGGTTCGGAGTAATTTAACTCTAGGCAGCTGAAGGTGCAGCCAAACAACCCCCAATAAGCTTTTTTCCCCTTGTTATAACGTTGGTGGAGCTAGCGTTATCAGCTGGTTAGCTTAGTGCAGGCACTAATGGATCCACGTTTATATCTCGTAAATAACCCCACTAATAATGCCCAGATTGATTCCAAACGTCTACACTAGTACAAATATTTTATGTATTTATAAAACGCGGCATTAGAAAGTTTGTAACTACACCAGAAGTATATTTAAATAACACTTGCCTGATAGATACTCCTCACGGCTGCTAGCACATGAGATCCCGCGACATCACGCGAGATCACATTACTTGTAGCTCCTCGTCTGTGTATTCAGGCTCAAATAGGTACGGTCGACCTACGAAATTGAGCCACTCATTGTCGCGTTCGATGCTCACGTCTGACTCTGCCATTTTCTTGATCTATTCTGCTGTTTCCTGCTTGGTAGTCTCTTCCGGCAATATATGTTGTGCTCTGTGCGTGATCTTGCGTGATGTCACGGGATCTCGCGTGATAGCAGCTGTGAGGAGTATCTATCAGGCAAGTGTTATTTAAATATACTTCTGGTGTAGTTACAAACTTTCTAATGCCTCGTTCTAATGCAGCCGAGAGTGAAATTACTCCATACCATCACTTTAAGGACAGCTCTGGAGTAAATGTACTTATGCTGCGTTCCAGGCACAATTTTTAGCCCGTAAGTTACGACCTCAAGTCACGACTCAAGACTTCATAGCGTTCCAGGCAAAGTCATCACAAACCCTTCTAGCTAGCGTTAGCTACCTATTGTTGAAGTTAGCTAGCGCTAGCTGATACTAGGGATTTTAAGTCTGCAACATATACTGGGCTTCATTTAATAAACATAACCTGTAGTAGTACACAATTGTATGTGTATTGTTTTGATTACAATGTGCGGAATTACTTTACGTTGCCTATTTATGTCTATTTAATTTCTATTTCTCACCGTTAATCACTGGCATCTCTACAGCATCAACAGGGGGTGCCATTGTTGTTTATGTGTGTGACTGGGAGTACACCGATCTGGTATGAGTTCTCTGGTAGTAAATTACAGGTTTGACTGCTGTTCCAGGGCACTTTCACTGGTAGAAGGTTGTGAAAACACGAGTTACGGGACGCCTGGAACGCAGCATAAGTAACAGTCCAGCACTGAGAGCAGTGAACAGCACACAGGTGATTTCACTTCTTCTGGCTGATAAACTCTTCCTCAGGCTGAAGGTGGGCGGAGCTTAGATGGGAATTACGTACACACTAATCTTTTCTTCCAATAAGAATGATGAAGCTTTCATTAGTCCCGCCCTAACAGGAGGACGATGTCAATCAATCAGTGTAACCCCACCCACACAATCAGCCAGATCACCTGAAACAGCTGTGCAAAGGTGGGTAGTAACGAGTTACATTTACTCCGTTACATTTACTTGAGTACGTTTTAGAAAAAATGATACTTCTAGGAGTAGTTTTAAATCACTATACTTTTTACTTTTACTTGAGTAGATTTGTGAAGAAGAAACTGTACTCTTACTCCGCTACATTAGGCTACAATGAGCTCGTTACTTTTCTTTTTACCTCTTTGGTATTCTACGCATCATTGTATTTATCCCCCCCTGTGGACACTTCATTTTAATGTTTTATTTTGACAGAGAGAGAGAGACTTCCGCTAAAGGCTCTACCACGTGACTGTGATAAGATGATTATTTAGTATTTTTGTCCGTCTGATTGAATGCTTATGTTAAAAAATAAATCAGACATTACTCAACAGTTACTCAGTACTTGAGTAGTTTTTTCAGCAAGCTCTTTTTTACTCTTACTCAAGTAATTATTTGGATGACTACTTTTTACTTTTACTTGAGTCATATTATACTGAAGTAACAGTACTTTTACTTGGGTATAACTGTTGGGTACTCTACCCACCTATGCAGCTGTGTGGCTGGTTAGACTTTAAAAGGTCAGCAGTTTCCTCCAGAACTCTTGGACAGCTGAACTAAACCATGGTGAGTCACTTTTAATCTCAAAACAACAAGAACACAACTTTAACACTCAGAAAATCACTCTGTTAAGGTGAAATATTATACTAAGAAAACAAGAAGCAGACAGGACAGCAGATTGGTTCTACACAGATAGGTTCACATCCTAGAAATAGATGTGTGGAACTGTAAAATGTATTTAGCAGCATGTGTGTGTGAATAACCTAATACACTTAGATTGAATGAGTTGTCTTTGTGTCTTTGTTACATTTCATAAAGTTACTTATAACAAAGTGTAAAACCTAAAAGAATTACTTAATCACTTACTCTGTAAAAAAGACAAATTCAAAGCTCTGGGAAAGAGAAGAGCCTTTTGTTAAGTTATGTTAAGTTTTAAAATAGTTCCAGTTGGCACATGTCTTAGAAGCTGATTCAGCAGTGGGCAAGATAATCCACTCAGGACCTGCACCTAGTTAGGGTCCAACCCACGGGGCACACTTGTAAACTGTCTTTGAGTGGATTTATATGAACCACATTCTCTCTGTGTATCAGAATATCCTGGTGCTGGGCGGTGGCAGAGGATTTTTTTTCTTTAGCTTGAAAGTGTTGAGCTGTGTCTTCCTCTTCCTCCTAAACATACAGATCAAATGTACATACTGCATATTTTCCAGCAGTTTGTCTGCTCCAAACAGTATGGGAGGTTGACGCTGTGATATGAATCAACACCTAAAGTAAATATGTAATTACTAAATGCCAACATGTTTCTGGACTCATGTTGTTTGTAGTTAACTGAAGGGGAGTGAGAAGAGCTGAGAGGTGGAGGAAAGCCTGCACCGGTCTTTCTTTTATTAACTAGAGAGTCCTTCAGTTTTACTGATCCAATAACATCAAGAACTTCTGACAGCTTGTGTTGCTGCAACTAACCATTATTTTAAAATGGTGAAAAATGTGAATCAGATTTCCCCAAAAAGCCCAAGATGACGTCCTCTAATGTCTTGTTTTGTCCCCAACTCAGAGATCTTCAGTTTCCTGTCCCAGAGGAGAGAAGAAACTAGAACATATTCACATTCAACACGCTGACATCACAAGTTTACCTGTTTTTGATTCAAACAGATTAATGGATTCAAATAGTTGAGATGAATCTAAGAGTTGAATGTTTGCAGCTGTCTTCCTAAAGTAGAAACCTCTGATGTTGTCATTGAACTGCTGCACTTCTCCATGTGCTCTGGTTAATAATGCAGCTGTGCCATTTGGCCACATGAGGACGCTGAGTTAGTCAAGTCATCTTTATTGTCAGACGTTCTATACATGCATGACATACGGCACAAAAATGAAATTTCAGTCCTCTCGGACCCACGGTGCAAAATGCAAAAAAAAAAAAAAGTTTTCTACAAATAGAAAAAGAGATGGAATAAACAATTTAACATGACATAAAATGAACAATCAACAATTTAACATGATATAAATAATAAACAACTATCAACAAGACATGGAATAAACAGTCAACAGATTCACAATCAAGGTACTTGAATATATTTGATGAAATAAAATTGGATATTTAAAAGTATTTAAAATATGTTAACAGGTGAGGTAGAGGTAGAGCAGTGTAGCGCAATAAACAAACAGATAAAAGTGAAATGTGCAGTCCCTGAGTACAGAGTGTATAAGTGTTGTTGGGGGGGGGGGACGTGGTGAGGTGCAGTCCTAGTCTGTGGCAGGGGGCAGAGGAGGAAAAGAGTGACAGCAGAGTAGGGAGGGAGTGAAGTTTCCTGACAGCCTGGTGGTCTTTGAGCCTGCTGGATCTGGCCCGGAGACTGCTCAGTCTCCTCCCTGATGGCAGCAGGCTGAAGAGGCTGTGAGATGGGGGGGTGGGGTCACCTGCAATCCTGGTTGCTTTTGTGGTGAGGCGGGTGTTATAGATGTCTGAAAGGGGGGGAGAGAGACACCAATGATCTTCTCAGCTGCTCTCACTATGCACTGCAGAGTCTTGCAGCAGGACACGGTGGACAGGACACCGTACCACACGGTGATGCAGCTGGTCAAGATGATCTCAATGGGGCCTCTGTAGAAGGGGTGCATGATGGGGGACGGGGCTCCTGCTCTTCTCAGTGTGCACAGAAAGTACAGGCGCTGTTGGGCTTTTTTGGCCAGTGATGCCGTGTTGTGGCTCCAGGACAGGTCTTCAGAGATTTTCACACCCAGGAACTTGGTGCTGCTCACCCTCTCCACTGCAGCACCGTTGATGGTTAGTGGAGTATGCTGGGTGTGCACTCTCCTGAAGTCCACAACAATCTCCTTCATCTTCTCCATGTTCAGGTGGAGATTGTTGACCTTGCACCACGTGGCCAGCCTGCTCACCTCACTCCTGTAGTTTGTCTCATCGCCGTTGTTGATGGAACCCACCACAGTTGTGTCGTCCGCAAACTTAATAAAGAGGTTGGAGCTGAATCATGCTGTGCAGTCATGAGTCAGCAGAGTGAAGAGGAGGGGGCTCAGCACACGTCCTTGGGGGGCCCCTGTGTTCAGTGTGATGATGCTGGAGATGTTGCTGCAGACCCGAAATGCCTGGCGTCTCCCTGTCAGGAAGTCCAACAGCCGGGTGCACAGGGAGGTGTTGAAGATGTCGGTGACGACATCTGTGAGCTCCTCTGCACAGTCTCTCAGGACAAGACCAGGAATGTTGTCAGGACCCTGGGCTTTCCGTGGATTTGACCGACTGAGGGATCGCCTCACACTATCTGGGATATAGCGTCAACACTTGGTCGCCGGGAGGTGGTGGGGTCTTCTGTGCCAGAGTGCTGTTGTCTGCCTCTGTTGTCTGCCTGCAGAGAGGTGGAGCTGTCGCAAGTCTGCGGAGTGGGCTTATAGTCCGTGATGGTCTGCATCCCCCGCCACAGGTTCCTGGTGTTTCTGCTGTCGTTGAAGCGGTCGGTGATCCTCCTGGAGTACTGTCTCTTGGCTTTTCTGATACTTCGTGACAGGTTGGCCCTGGCTGTCCTCAGACGCACTACGTCGCCAGCTTTGAAGGCGGCGTTCCAAGCCCTCAGGAGCCTGTGGACTTCCCCTGTCAGCCATGGCTTCTGGTTGCCCGAATGAGATGGTTCTGGTGACTGTGACTGTGACTGTGTATATATATATATATATATATATATATATATATATATATATATATATATATATATATATATATATATATAAGACAACTGAACACCTGCTGGGGTATTTCCTTCCTTTCTTAGACAGACTGAGCTTCTCTCTCCTCTGTCTTTCCATTTTTTCCCATCGGTGTGCATCCTTGTCCCAGAAATGTTTGTTACTAACCTAGTTCTAGGGAGTTTACTCCCCGGAGTCCTTATGATTTTTTTCACCCAGCAAATTTCCTTGGATTAGGATGGCACCAAGATCTTGGTTGCAGCTGTCCCCGTGGTCCTGCTGCACTCGCTGCTACATCCTGATACGCTCAGTGGTGCCCTGCTGCGTCCTGCTGCGTCCTGCTGCGTCCTGCTACGTCCAGCAATGCACTGCTGGGCCACGCTACATCCTGATATGATCAGTGGTGCCCTGATATGACATGAGCTACTACGACTACAATTTCTAGTCACTGTTCCTTTATCTTTATTGTGACTACTACCGGCACCATCAGACACCGCCTACCAAGAGTCTGGGTCTGCCGAGGTTTCTTCCTAAAATTGAGTTTTTCCTCGCCACTGTCGCACTAAATGCTTGCTCTTGGGGGAATTACTAGAATTTTTTTTTTAATTTTATTTTTTTTAATTTTATTTATTTGACAGGGACATTGCACAACAAATGTGTTGCACAGACCAGAGATAGCTACAAGCTAATTTTCATCTGTAGTCCCTGGGCAGAGGCAAAGTGACAGCAGTTATATACAGTGGATAATGAGCATTCCTGCTAATAAGTTCATTCAATATAAAATACAGATAAAATTGAACTCTAGTGCTGCCAGTTCACTTCTCATAGACTGTGACTGCACTCAATGGTTCTGGTTCAGATAACTATTATGATTTGGCATTATGAATAATATTTATGTATATAGAACAATTACAACATGAGTAGAGCTAGTAAAAGTATTTCCCTTGATCCCAGTGTCTCTGTAAACTGTGAACTGGAGCTTCTGGGGTCACAATGCTATTCAACAGCACAGATACACAATACCGTACATTCATTCTTGAATCAAACATTAGTTTTTAATGGGTTTATAGTCATATCCAACTTAAAGCCTACTTGACATTAAATGAATAATGTAGGATGGCTGCTTGACATTATCAAATGCTTCAGCTGCCAGTTTGAATCCAGATCTGTAAAGCTGCACTCCTTCTAGCTGCTACCTTAAGCTCCTTCTCTCTCTTCTTGTCTCGGCGTCGTTGTGAAGGCACACAAACTAACATTAGGCTAGACATTTATTTAAAAATATAAGTTTATTATGTCAACCAATTAGGACATTTGTTTAATATTCTCCTAATAAAATAAGCTAAATAAGCTAGGTGATTTCTATCAGCTTTCACTAACATAAGGTGACATCTGATTGCTTTAACATATTGACTGTGAGTTAAGAGTCCCAAGCATCCCATCCCTGAGCCTCTCTCTTCTCACTAATGGATCGGACGTGACGTAGCTACGTTAGCATGCTGCTGCTACATGGGCTGCTGTTAGCTTTGGCTCTAAACACTGCACCATATGTTAATATAAGGCAATGCTGCGTTAAATGATGCAAACGTTACAAGCTGAAGCTGCACATTATTATTATAACTATCCACAGGGCATCTGTCATCATAACTCACATGAAGGCAGAAGGACTTTCCCTCTCCTTCACGTGCATTGCTCCATGTGTGAGAATAGAAACAAAATCATGTGACTGGGGAAAGAGGGCATTACTGAGGGTAACATAAATCAACACAGGATATGAATGAGATGGTGAATTAATTTGATTTAACTTTACTTATGATGGGCTTATTATATTAATTCAGCCACAACAGGAAAAAACGAAAAGAAAGAAAAGTTTATTTTAGCTCCAGCAACAATAGCCCATAGGTGGGCAAGTCCCTGCATTGGTTCATAACTAGTTAGAGATATGATCAGATGAAGCCACCTTACTATGATGAAAGGGATGTGTTGATCTGACTGTCTCTGTGTGTCCTTAGGAGGCCATCCTGACCGCCATGACCTCATGCAGCATGGCTTTGGCTTCATGTTGCCGTTGGGTGATCTGATGTGGGTTCCCTTCACCTTCACCCTGTAGGCCTGTATTACCTGGTCAGCCATCCCAACCACCTTACATTTGTAAGGTAATAAATGTTCTGCTTTGTTTAAGAAAGGTATCTTTGGAACGACAATGAGTGACTGTTTAAATCCCTGGAAGGCCTCAGGGTGAAAAGACGGCTTATATAAGACAATGTCACCTTGAAGGATTTAAGACGACGTGATGACACCTGAACACACATGTAGGAGAGTTTATAGATGGCACTGTTTAAAACAGAGGGGGGCTGTCCATGGTGCTAAAACAGAGCCATGTTACTAAAATAAAGGGAGGCTGTCCATGGTGCTGAAACAGAGCTTTGTTACTAAAACAGAGGAGGGCTGTCCATGGTGCTAAAACAGAGCCTTGTTACTAAAACAGAGGGGGGCGGTCCATGGTGCTGAAACAGAGCCTTGTTACTAAAACAGAGGAAGGCTGTCCATGGTGCTAAAACAGAGCCTTGTTACTAAAACAGAGGGGGGCGGTCCATGGTGCTGAAACAGAGCCTTGTTACTAAAACAGAGGGGGGCGGTCCATGGTGCTGAAAACAGAGCCTTGTTACTAAAACAGAGGGGGGCGGTCCATGGTGCTGAAACAGAGCCTTGTTACTAAAACAGAGGAGGGCTGTCCATGGTGCTGAAACAGAGCCTTGTTACTAAAACAGAGGGGGGCTGTCCATGGTGCTGAAACAGAGGGGACTGTCCATGGTGCTGAAACAGAGCTTTGTTACTAAAACAGAGGAGGGCTGTCCATGGTGCTAAAACAGAGCCTTGTTACTAAAACAGAGGGGGCGGTCCATGGTGCTGAAACAGAGCCTTGTTACTAAAACAGAGGGGGGCGGTCCATGGTGCTGAAACAGAGCCTTGTTACTAAAACAGAGGGGGGCTGTCCATGGTGCTGAAACAGAGGGGACTGTCCATGGTGCTGAAACAGACTCTTGTTACTAAAACAGAGGGGACGTTCCATGGTGCCTTAACATTACATGTCATTTAGCTGACGCTTTTGTCCATAGCAACTTACAATTAAATGCGTTCAACCTTGAAGGTGCAAACTCTACAACAAGTAGTAAGTGCAAGTACATTAGCTTTAAATAAGTAAAACTACAAAGAGCCATATGAAAGTGCAGCATCAAGAAATATATATATATGCACATGCAGGCAGGCCAATCAGGAGGGAGTTGCAGTAGTCTAGACATGAGATGACTAGAGCCTGAACCAGAACCTGAGCCGCCTTCTGCCTGAGAACAGGACGTATCCTTCTGATGTTATGCAGCATGTATCTACACAAATGGGTAGTTGCAGGGAGGTTTGACAGAAGGAGAGTTGGTCGTCAAGTGTCACACCCAGGTTTTTAGTAGTCTGGGTGGGGACTACCACAAAGCTGTCAATTATTATAGTCAGGTCCTTGGTAGGACACTTGTCAAGGTTTAGTTTCAGATGGTGTGTGGACATCCAAGAAGAGATGTCAGTCAGAGAGGCCGAGATACGTGCTGCTACTTGAGTTTCAGTGTCCGGAAAGGAGAGAATTAGTTGGGTGTCGTCTGCGTAGCTGTGATAAGAAAAGCTGTGCGACTGAATGGCAGACCCAAGAGAGTTGGTGTACAGAAAGAAGAGGAGGTGGCCCAGCACTGATCCCTGAGGAACACCAGTTGTGAGTGGGCAAGGTTCTGAGGTAGATCCTCTCCAAGTTACCCGGTAGGTTCGGTTTGTCAGGTAAGATGTGAGCAAAGAGAGCGCAGAGCCTGAAACACCCAGATTCTGGAGTGTCGAGATGAGGATCTGGTGGTTCACTGTGTCGAAGGCAGCAGAAAGGTCCAGAAGGATGACGACAGAAGAGAGAGAGGTTGTTCTAGCGATGTGAAGCTGCTCAGTGACAGCAAGGAGGGCAGTTTCTGTTGAGTGACCAGCCTTGAAGTCAGACTGGAGGGGATCAAGAAGGTTTTTCTGGTGGAGATAGGTAGAGAGTTGATTATAAATGGCACACTCAAGAGTTTTGGAAAGAAATGGAAGAAGGTAGAAAAACGTAGGTCAAAATTTATTCACAAATTAAACTACAATTAATTAAACCAAAACTATGGGAGTCTGGAGGTCTGGCCAAAATGAACAAAAGAAGAGACGGAGCCTAGGCCAACCCATCAAGGTCCGTCGGACCCAGAACTTCCCCCCCCTAACCAAAGAGTAAACTAACTAATAACAAAACAAAGCCACGAAAACTAGACTACCAGACCTCCATCCTCAAAACAAAGAAACACAAAAGCAAAAATAACAAAGCAACAAAAGGACAACGATGATCTGTGCTGCTTCAATCTCTCCCCAAGCGATTTCTGTCTCCCTCTTATATCCAGGGGCCACCCTCAATCACAGATTGGGAACACCTGAGATGAACAGAGAGGAGGAAAGAGAACAGGGCAGGGAGCACGTAACAGTCTCAAACAAAGATTATTTTCTCCTGATGTGAATGTTGGAAAAATGCCATTTCAGTGTCAGAATGTTCTAGAGATGTGTGGCTTGTGAAGAATGGCTCCATTATTTACTTTGACTATGGAGCAAAAGAATCACTCAGGTTCACTTCTCCTGTTGTAATCAGTACACACAGACCTGCTGCTAGTCTCCTAAAAAGGTTGAGGATGTGGTGGAGAGGGGGGCTGTCCACGGTGCTGAGAAAGGGAGCCATGTCGTGATTTTTCCGCCTCATTGAGTCATTTGACAGCTAAACAGTCTGGTGTGTGCACATTGCGATGATGCATGGCTTCGTCCATCTCTGTAGAGTTGTCACTCACCTCTGATGAAAACAGAAACATCTCTGAACTGTTTTTGGCTCTGCACGTAAATCCAGTTTGTAGAAGTACAGGCTGTGATTTTTTTGTGTTGGAACCTTCTCCGGTGCCTGTAGGACTTTAAGCACCTTGAGGCACAAAGGCTTGAAGATAACGCATAAAACAAAACATCTCTTTTAACACATGGCAATTATTGTCCTAGAAAAGCAAGAATAAATGTTCTACAGTAAGTCTAATTCTGCCACACTACACCCAGCCCCATATGAGAGACAGAGAGAAATGAATAGAAAATGAACAGGAAATTGCCTGATGGTTATCTCCAACATCTTCCTGCAGATGGCAGCAGAGCGTGAGAAGAGGTGAGGTTAATTTGTTTGGGCATCTCTAGCTGAGCTCGCTGTCAGGATAGCGTTTCTGTTATGGGATGCTGGATGTGGCGCTACATTCCACCACCCACTGATCTCGGCAATCCGAATCCATTTTGGGGCACGCAGGGGGCAGCTGCAGCCACTGATCCAGTGAGGAGAGCATCTCCAATTGCTCCACACAACATTCAACCAAATGACTGTATGAATGACTGAACACTTTCCAAGCTGAACGAAGACACATGGACAGGCAGACAGACAGAGAGACAGATACGCAGATAGACAGACAAGACATAGATGACCATGAAAATCCTCACTTAACACTCAATATTGTATACTTACAGACATGCAGACAGAAAGACAGACAGACAGACAGATGGATGTTACACACTGTTATAACAACATCTGGATGTTACACACCATTCTAACAACATCTGGAACCAGTGAAGACAGATGTTTTGCTTAGTTCTGGCAGTCAGAAAACGTCCAGGTTCAGTTGGAGTTCTCCCAGTTTTCCCAGTAAGTCCAGTCCGGTCCGAGCAGCCAGCAGAGACACCATGTCGTTGTAGCCGGAGTTCACCGCCACGTCGTACGCCCTCTGACTACTGGTGTTCCTCTGCCACACACCGGCCTGACACCTGGAACCCACACCAGACACATCTCTTCTTTATCTACATTCAGTCATGTATTAGGGACGTCCTGTCATGTTCTTTAACCCCCAAATGTGAACTTTATATTTCACACAGTGGCGTAGGCAGGAAAAGTATTTTGGGCGGGCCAGAACAAAAGTGAGTGGGCCATTTTCAAAAAGACGTAGAAGTAGCAAAAAGGACAGGATAGCAGTGCTGTCTACAACATGCTCAACCACCAAAGCTCAGTCAAAAAAGTTTGTACACAACCATATATAGACAAAAACCTGTTGATTTTAACCTTTTCAGGCTAAAATATATTGCACCGGCAGGACCAGCAGCATTGGCTCTGCCCAGCACTGTTATAAAATTAACAATTTTGTTACACAAAGTGGCAACTAAACCTGAACCCAAACAGCAGAGAAGGTGTTTACATACTGCATAACATAGAATAGCCTACATCAGACAGAAATCACACATGTAACATATCCTTTGTGCATTCAGGACTATGGTCAGATCATGAGCAGCAAATGCGCTACCAGCAGTAAAAGAAAATCAAAGAATGAAAACTTCCAGTGAAGCATTGTTTGAATTATGAAATATATAATGAAAAGTGGCCAGCAAGGATCCAAATATTAGACAGTGTATGGAGGCCACGGCATTGACAAGATCAAAGAAAACTAAAAACTACGTCACACTCACAGATAAGTTATCTTCTTATTTAATGTGGTTAGCCTTCATCAGTGTTCATAATTTCTTACTAAATAGGAATGTTACTAGGTTACTTATTGTAAATAATAACGCAATAAGAATGAAACCCATTTTACTTAACATTACCTCAGTGAGGGCCAGCACTCAAACACACTCCTCTCTGGCTCCGCTGGGAAAATGTCTGCACATGCTGCAGAAAAGCTCGTCCTTATTTACACTGGATTCCATCCAAGAAAACTGTCCATATCACGTTAAAGAGAAGCCATTGTTGTCGAAGTAACTTTAAACAGTACATTGCTTAATATAACCATTGTACATTGTCTAAAAAGCAAGCTAGTTAACGTTAGCTGCTGAAGGCAGCCCGGAGGCAAATTTACGAATCCCACTATGGCAACGCCAAGACCCGACCTACGAAGCAGCTTGATTGGTTGGGTTAGGCATTTGACCTTGAGTGGTTAAGTTTAGGATAGTCGTTTGGTCAGGTGATAGGACCTCAACACATGGGGTTATGTTACCTTGCGTAAGCATGGACGCCTGGCCAATAAATGCTATCCACACCTGCCCACTCTGGGGTCTCACCGGGGATTTCCACTGTATGCGTAACGGCTGCGGACTGGGTCCGCTGCGCGCCGGCTGCGTGCTCCGCCGTCCGTCAATACCCACCGGGTCCGGATTTGTTTCGGAACGGCTGCGGCCGTGACTGACAGCTGTAGTCACGAGGACCCACGAGATCTCACAAATTCATGTAGAATAGAACCACAAAACCAACAACAGTTTGTTTCCATCCAGAGGAGTAGAGAGGAAACGACTCTGTGCTGTGTTTTCAATGTGTAGTGCAGGGAAATATGATCCGCCGTGAGCACGGTGTATTTTATTTTGAAAATTAACCGGATATTTATTTTGTTTCTGTGCTCCACTTCCTGTCCCGCACTATCTGTGCTGAATTGCTGCGGAGCTCTCCGTCATCCATCAAAAATAGAAGCTCTGCGTATCTGCTCCGGAGGGCTGCGGACTGACGGAACTGGGACGGAGTCGGGACGCAGACGTTCCGCAGTCAGTGGAAATACACAGATTGACTTTAATGGAAACCTAATGATTCCGTCAATGTTCCGGAGACGTTCCGCATCCAGTGGAAATTGCCGGTCAGTCACTGAGCTTGTAGATCATTTCAATTGTAAAATTACAAATTATGGTAAGAATAGAAAAAGGAGTGTCGAAAAGCTGAACGCAGGAGGCGAAAAACTAATCTCCAGGTCCATTATAACACCTACAAAGAGAGACTTCGTATTTATAATTTGTAATAGAGGAATGCAAGGCAGTCCTTCTTCTTTGACATTATCGCCAGAAACAATAATAATTCCCGTGCTTTGTTTGCTACTGTCAAAAGGTTAACAAACCCTCCAGTACCAGTAGCATCTGAACGTTTATCTACCAAGGCCTGCAATGAATTAGCCTCCTTCTTCAAAGACAAAATTCAGAAAATTAGACAGTCAGTGCGTCCATGTCAAGTATGGGATATGTGCAGACCCGTCGCCAGACCTCAGTCTTAAGGGGTGCATATGAAATGCATGGGAGGGCACACTTATTATTAGACTACAGTACGTATACTTATAATAATCGTATACTCTATTCGCTCAGCACGTAATCATCACGTTAAACATAACCAACAGCAATATGACCAGATAGCCTATAGCCTACACCACATTACATAGAAGTAATTTTATGAATATCCATAAAAAAGTGACAACAGTTTCAAAACAAGGTGCGCAATTAAAAGAAAACTGCGCTGCGTAATGGCACGAAGCAGCCCCGTAGCCTTGACGCGCACCTCCGCTCTAAGGCCTTGTGTGTTTTCCACCTCAGTGAAAACACTTCACCACAACTTTGACCGTTGCCAAGTGGCCAGTCCATCTCTGGTCCAAGAGACGTTTCAGGGTATCGCCTTTGTACAGAATAGCCACGGTTGGCTTCCTGATGAAGTTGTACAGCATGTTGCATACACCAAAAAAATCCCCGACAGCTGCTTCACTGGACATGGCATGAATCACAACCAGATGAAGTTGGTGATTAAAGCAGTGAATGTATGGTATGTTTCGATCCAGCTTGTTTTGGAGCAATTTCTGCACACCACCATGCCTGCCAGACATGAGTGATGCGCCATCATAAACCTGACTCAGGATTTTGTCCGTGCTGAGTCCGGCGCTGGTGATCTCATCAATGATGACACCTGTCAGAGCCTCTGCATCATCTTTCTCAGATGTGGCCATTACCAAGAGGCGCTCACACACACCATAGTTTTCGTCAACAAAACGCACAACTACAGATATATTTTCTTGGCCTAAAGGATCCCGTGTGCCATCCGATTTAATTGAATACCAGCTATCGCCAACTTGTCCCACTATCTCTTCTGTCACGAGTTTGCTCATCATTTTGATAATCTCGTTTTGTATCTGTGGGCTGGTATAACGTGCATTCTGTGGGATTGTTTTTGTAATCCTTGTCAGTTCAGGATCTTTGCACATGGTGTACTCAAAGAGACTATCTCCACGTAATGGCAACTGATTCACCACTAAAAACTCCAGCATAACAATTACGGCTGAAATGTAGTATCTGTTGCGAGCCAGTTGCTCTGAATTTAAGAGCGTGGAAATCTCTTTTCCTGTCTCTCTACGTTTTTCTGAATCTCTCCACATTGCTTCACATGCTAAATGTTCTTTTGAAGCTGCATGCTTATTTAAGCCCTTGCCTGTTTCAATTGCATGTTTCCAATCATTGAATCCCTTAATGGAGAAGGTCGCATCCGATGATGCAGATTTGAATTTCCTGCAGGCATAACAAAATGCGGAGTCCTTTTCCACCGAGTACTCAAGTCAGTCCCTGTTCAAATACCAGCTAGAGGAAAATTATCGCTTTTTTGAACCAAACATTTTAATTGGATATTTCCTCAACACAACCTGTTTGGGTTTGTCTGTGCCGAGGTCACTAACACCCCCTGATTCAACAGGCAGTTGTTGTGGCCCAAATGCTGCCCCAGTCGCGGTTGCACTTGACCTGTCAGGCCCAGGGTCGGGCTCCACGGAGCTAGCATCAGGCTCAGACTGTTGTCCAGGGTCTCCTTCTCCAACATCAGGCGTCGGTGTCGTTTCAATTGTGGCAGAGGAGACTGTTGGTGGGCTTTTCAACCACTTACGGATATTCATCTTCTTATATACTGTCTATGATCTGAAGCGAGTAAGTGAAAACTCCATCCATCCATCCATCCATCTTCGTCCGCTTATCCGGTGTCGAGTCGCGGGGGGAGCAGCTCCAGCAGGGGACCCCAAACTTCCCTTTCCCGAGCAACATTAACCAGCTCCAACTGGGGGATCCAGAGGCGTTCCCAGGCCAGGTTGGAGCTATAATCCCTCCACCTAGTCCTGGGTCTTCCCCGAGGCCTCCTCCCAGCTGGACGTGCCTGGAACACCTCCCTAGGGAGGCGCCCAGGGGGCATCCTTACCAGATGCCCGAACCACCTCAACTGGCCCCTTTCGACGCAAAGGAGCAGCGGCTCTACTCCGAGCTCCTCACGGATGACTGAGCTTCTCACCCTATCTCTAAGGGAGATGCCAGCCACTCTCCTGAGGAAACCCATTTCGGCCGCTTGTACCCTGGATCTCGTTCTTTCGGTCATGACCCAGCCTTCATGACCATAGGTGAGGGTAGGAACGAAAACTGACCGGTAGATCAAGAGCTTTGCCTTCTGGCTCAGCTCTCTTTTTGTCACAACGGTGCGATAGATGGAATGTAATACCGCACCCGCTGCGCCGATTCTCCGACCAATCTCCCGCTCCATTGTCCCCTCACTCGCGAACAAAACCCCAAGGTACTTGAACTCCTTCACTCATTCCCTACCTGGAGAAGGCATTCCATCGGTTTCCTGATGAGAACCATGGCCTCCGATTTAGAGGTGCTGATCCTCATCCCAACCGGATCAACACCTCTAAATGGTTCTCAGCAGGAAACCAATGGAATGCCTTCTCCAGGTAGGGAATGAGTGAAAACTCATCCAGTTTTAAAAAATGTGCGGTAACTGTTGAGCGGCTACACTGACGTAGGCACCATCACGTACGTAGCCTAACGTTCTTTTTAGTAAGGCCGTGATAGGCTGTTGCAGTGTAGATTCCCATCAATCAAACAAAATCACACCATTGTTTCTTTATATTTTAATGTTTTAATGATAAAGAATGCAACATTAATGCAACACAAAATTAGCAACTATGATAATATAAAATGACTGTATTTTTTAAGAGATCTGTGCCTCAAGTGGGGGGGGGACAAGCATTTTTCGGGGCGGGCCCGGCCCCCTATGGCCCGCCCATAGCGACGGGTGTGGATATGTGTTGTCACAGTGTTGAGGCAAAACAAATTCCATTATTTAAAAAAATCATACGATCAACCATAAGAACCTGGAGGACATTATACAACATCTGAAAACCTCCTCCTGTTGCCTTGATATATATAAAGTTGTATGACAATCTATTTAAGCATATCCACTCTGGGAACGGAAAGGATTGTGGGCGGATTACGTGTATAGAGCAATGGCTTATGCATTGTCACATACTTGCAGCCAAAAATGTTGTATTTTATCAGCTTTTATATTTTTAATCGTTTTTAACTGCTCTTTAATTAGGGGTCCAAGCCCGAGTCTGGAAGAAGCTACGCTGTTCGCACAGCAGGGCTTTGAAACCCTATTGCTTTTCTTATTTATTTTTTATTATTATTTTTCAGCCAATAAAACAGATGCTACAGCCTAAACTGTACATGGTGGGGGAGGGGGGGGAAACTTGGTACATAGCATCTCCAGACCGACCTGACAAAAATTCATCAAAAGAATTTTTGTCAGATGAAAATTGCATAAATTACACACAAAAAAATTTGTGTAGCTAGCTACGAAGAAACAAACGTTGCCATATCTCTTCCAAAATAAATGGTATCATTGCAAATCTTTAGATTCTTGTTTGACATAACCCTCTAAGGCTCCCCAACCAGTTTTGCAAAAAATTGGCCACAAAGGGGCGCTACAAGTACAAAAAGTTTATATCTCATGAATGGCTCATCCGATTTTTATGAAATTTTGAGTGTACCATCTCGGCCCACCCCTAAGGCTACGTCTATAGTGGGGGTACTGATTCATCAAAGTGGGCGTGGCCAATGGGACCCAGGTTTGGATTCACCACTTACACTTATGTGAGCAACTTAAAATTCACAGTGTAGATATACAATGGTTCATGGACCTTAACTACCAAAAATTACACACATGGAGAACTAGGTGGTGCTATAATGAAACCCTTATATCCACGTTTTCCTTGAATCCATCTGAATCTGATGAAATATGTCACGCCCATTTGCGCTAAGAAGTTTTTTTGCAATATCGCGCAATGCGCAAAACAAACTTTTTCTATCTTCTCCTAGGCCGTGTGAGCTATTGGCACGAAACTTGAATACTTTGAATATTTTTTTATAACTGGCTGGATGGGCCAGTGAGTAAAGTGGGTGGGCCAGTGCTGCCCTGGCCCATTACTGACTACATGCCTGATTTCACAGTTCCTGTTTTCTATCAGATCGTTTATAGATCTTCATCATCTTTTTTCTGTGCTCCTCTACTGTGTTTTGCATCTATGATCTGCTCTGTGTGGTACTAGCTGTGCATGTAGCAGAGCTTAATCTTTATTCCATCCAGCTTAACGTCAGGTAATTATCACAGACCCTGGTTGTGTGTCAGTAAGGGAGATGGTCTATCATCTCTTGTGTTTATTTTACTGAAAAAAAACATTTAATTCACACCTTGACTTCCCTTTTTCTAACAAACAGAACACATAAAACTGTGGTCACAGTTCTTGCGTCAAAGAGGCATGAGTAAATGCAGCTATGCACAATCAATGTGTGGGTATTTCCTCTTTTTAACAATCAGGACGAAACATCTTTATTTTATTAGCTTTACTTAACTTTAATATACTTTTATAAGGTTTATCTGAAGTGTTTCATTATACTGATTCCCAAATGACTGAATGCCTAAATCTGAGTCAAATTTTTAAGTTAAGTGGGACTTTTTGTCTAACAGTAACAAAGGTATTAGTGTGTGAACCTATCTTTGGTGGTTTGTGCTGCGGCCACTTCCTGTGTTAAATGATTTCTCAACTCAAAGACAGACCACGTTCCTAAGAATAGGTTCAGTTCAGTTTGTCGAGATGGCTGCAGATACTGTTGCTGCTCCACGTTTGAGCTTGAATGTGAGATATAACAGAAACGTTGAAGAGAACGTCGGAGAGGAAGAGGAGAATCAGGTGAAGATCTTAGAGGATGAAGAGGATTACGCTGAACTCGGGCCACAAAGAGCCAGTAAGTCTGAAATGATGATTGTTGTAAAGGGGAAGTTCATCTCAGTTTCTATGAGGCTTTATTTAAACTAGATATTGAGTGTTAATTCAGAA
The DNA here is from genome assembly GCA_025617405.1 of Perca schrenkii. Classification (NCBI taxonomy): domain Eukaryota; kingdom Metazoa; phylum Chordata; class Actinopteri; order Perciformes; family Percidae; genus Perca; species Perca schrenkii. Next base: position 42,515,958 of record CM046788.1, read on the forward strand.
TTAATCAATCCACCATTAGTTACCATTCATCGTGAGTGTTTATCAGGTGTCTTGGTGATGTAATCTGCAGCCTCGTGAGTCATGATTCTTATCGTTCAAACTTCAAACAAAACAAATAAAACATATTCTGGATGTATTTTGTCTCTGTAGGACCACGCAATCCTGCAGCCGGCAATAAAAGATGCTTCAGAGCTACTGCAGTGATTCTGGGAGGGTTTTATCTTCTGCTATTGGCTGGACTCTTTATTCGCTGTGAGTAATTATGTTTTTAATACAAACTGTCATATCTTAAAGGATTAATATCATGAAATACGTTTTCAGTGCTTTTGCAAATACGTTTGTGTATTTGGAGTGCCTAACAATCCCAACTGTGAAATAAGACAACCCAGTCAGCTTTTTATAGGCTGCCTAGATCATAAAACATGTGATTCAACAAGATATTTACTTTTAACTCCCCTTTCTCTTTCTCATGCAGGCTCATTAGAAAATATTGCCCCCATCTAAGTATCTCCACCCATGGCTTAACCACTAACTATTCTTTTTCATAAGCCAATCAGAGCAGACTGTTTTTTTGGCAGGGGTGTTAAAGTGACAGGCGCTAAAATGGAGCTTGTTTTGGTTCTTTTTCACACTTAATATTGTCATGGTTGTGGTTTTCAGTTGTAGTTTTTCCTGTTTTATTTTTTCAATTCTTTCCCTGTGTGTTGCTGTTTCCCTGTTATTAGACCATATAACTAAATTCCAGTTTGAAATAGTCAAAGTGATATTTCATTGTGCACAGGATGTTACTTATTTCTGTCTTTAGTTTAAAGCAGAATGATTCAGTGTTGTTGGTCTGTTTCTTATTTTGTTGTGATTTTCACCAGAGTCTTTTTGCTCTTATAGTTTTAAATTTTATACAATTCTTATTTTTTATTTCATTATTACCTTTCTCTGTGTAACTGTTCTTATTTCTGTTATGTGCTGCTGCAACACCAGAGAGTGAATCAATCAATAAAGCCTTACACCTTATTTTATATTTCAGTCACTTTGCTGCACACCAGATACGACCAACTGAGCAGCAACTACAGCCAGATCCAGAGGAAAGTTTCTGGTAAGAAAGATTTCAAATCACCATAACACACAGGATCAAACTTCACACTGTGTATAAATAATCTCAAACTGTCTAACTTTTTATCTATTACTGTTTATCTGAAGACATATCCGTCGAAAAAAAGTCAGTTACAGGATGAAGTAAAGCAGCTGAAGTGCAGAATTAAAGGTGAGAAAGTTTAAAAACAGTAAACACCTGTTATGGTTTCAGTATTTTGTTTTTTGTTCTAATTCTGATCTAATATTTTGATTCTATGTCTTGTCTCATTGTGAGTGTGTAATCTTCTGTCTTTTTTGTATTAGGTTCGGTTTCCTGTTTAATTGTGATAATCTGTGTTTCTGTTCTGTCTAGTCTAGTTTTACTTCCTGTGTTTTCCAGGTCTTGTGATTGCCTGATGTTTCTCACCTGTCTCCCAGCCCTTGTGTCACCTGCCTCTTGTTACCTTGTTACCATGTGTATTTAGTATACTTTGTGTTCCCCTTGTGCTGTGTCAGATCATTTTGTTTGTTCCAGTTAGTGTGTTCCAGTCTCAGTGTTAATATGCTAATATGGATGTATGGTCAGGTGCCTTTGTCATTATCATTGATGCTAAAATTCTCCTTTAGCGCTTTAAGTAAACGTGCTTGGTGTGGACTATTGACGGCACTATTGCCGGGACTATTTCCATCCCTTTTGTTATATGTTATTCTTCCCTGCGGCCTCTGGGCTCCCGTTTTTGTATCCTGCTCTTTTTCCCTTTTGCATTCTGGACTTTGTTTTTGCCTGCCTCAGTTTGGACTCCTGGTGTTGTTCATTTTTGCATTTTTGGATTCCTTTGTTATGTGCCTTGGTTTTTGTGTTCAATAAATCAAGAAGCAATAGTAAATGCAGCTATGCACAATCAATGTGTGGGTATTTCCTCTTTTTAACAATCAGGACGAAACATCTTTATTTTATTAGCTTTACTTAACTTTAATATACTTTTATAAGGTTTATCTGAAGTGTTTCATTATACTGATTCCCAAATGACTGAATGCCTAAATCTGAGTCAAATTTTTAAGTTAAGTGGGACTTTTTTGGTCTAACAGTAACAAAGGTATTAGTGTGTGAACCTATCTTTGGTGGTTTGTGCTGCGGCCACTTCCTGTGTTAAATGATTTCTCAACTCAAAGACAGACCATGTTCCTAAGAATAGGTTCAGTCTCAGTTTGTCGAGATGGCTGCAGATACTGTTGCTGCTCCACGTTTGAGCTTGAATGTGAGATATAACAGAAACGTTGAAGAGAACGTCGGAGAGGAAGAGGAGAATCAGGTGAAGATCTTTAGAGGATGAAGAGGATTACGCTGAACTCGGGCCACAAAGAGCCAGTAAGTCTGAAATGATGATTGTTGTAAAGGGGAAGTTCATCTCAGTTTCTATGAGGCTTTATTTAAACTAGATATTGAGTGTTAATTCAGAATTAATCAATCCACCATTAGTTACCATTCATCGTGAGTGTTTATCAGGTGTCTTGGTGATGTAATCTGCAGCCTCGTGAGTCATGATTCTTATCGTTCAAACTTCAAACAAAAAATAAAACATATTCTGGATGTATTTTGTCTCTGTAGGACCACGCAATCCTGCAGCCGGCAATAAAAGATGCTTCAGAGCTACTGCAGTGATTCTGGGAGGGTTTTATCTTCTGCTATTGGCTGGACTCTTTATTCGCTGTGAGTAATTATGTTTTTAATACAAACTGTCATATCTTAAAGGATTAATATCATGAAATACGTTTTCAGTGCTTTTGCAAATACGTTTGTGTATTTGGAGTGCCTAACAATCCCAACTGTGAAATAAGACAACCCAGTCAGGTTTTTGCAGGCTGCCTAGATCATAAAACATGCGATTCAACAAGATATTTACTTTTAACTCCCCTTTCTCTTTCTCATGCAGGCTCATTAGAAAATATTGCCCCCATCTAAGTATCTCCACCCATGGCTTAACCACTAACTATTCTTTTTCATAAGCCAATCAGAGCAGACTGTTTTTTTGGCAGGGGTGTTAAAGTGACAGGCGCTAAAATGGAGCTTGTTTTGGTTCTTTTTCACACTTAATATTGTCATGGTTGTGGTTTTCAGTTGTAGTTTTTCCTGTTTTATTTTTTCAATTCTTTCCCTGTGTGTTGCTGTTTCCCTGTTATTAGACCATATAACTAAATTCCAGTTTGAAATAGTCAAAGTGATATTTCATTGTGCACAGGATGTTACTTATTTCTGTCTTTAGTTTAAAGCAGAGTCTTTTTGCTCTTATAGTTTTAAATTTTATACAATTCTTATTTTTTATTTCATTATTACCTTTCTCTGTGTAACTGTTCTTATTTCTGTCATGTGCTGCTGCAACACCAGAGAGTGAATCAATCAATAAAGCCTTACACCTTATTTTATATTTCAGTCACTTTGCTGCACACCAAATACGACCAACTGAGCAGCAACTACAGCCAGATCCAGAGGAAAGTTTCTGGTAAGAAAGATTTCAAATCACCATAACACACAGGATCAAACTTCACACTGTCTATAAATAATCTCAAACTGTCTAACTTTTATCTATTACTGTTTATCTGAAGACATATCCGTCGAAAAAAGTCAGTTACAGGATGAAGTAAAGCAGCTGAAGTGCAGAATTAAAGGTGAGAAAGTTTAAAAACAGTAAACACCTGTTATGGTTTCAGTATTTTGTTTTTTGTTCTAATTCTGATCTAATATTTTGATTCTATGTCTTGTCTCATTGTGAGTGTGTAATCTTCTGTCTTTTTTGTATTAGGTTCGGTTTCCTGTTTAATTGTGATAATCTGTGTTTCTGTTCTGTCTAGTCTAGTTTTACTTCCTGTGTTTCTCACCTGTCTCCCAGCCCTTGTGTCACCTGCCTCTTGTTACCTTGTTACCATGTGTATTTAGTATACTTTGTGCTCCCCTTGTGCTGTGTCAGATCATTTTGTTTGTTCCAGTTAGTGTGTTCCAGTCTCAGTGTTAATATGCTAATATGGATGTATGGTCAGGTGCCTTTGTCATTATCATTGATGCTAAAATTCTCCTTTAGCGCTTTAAGTAAACGTGCTTGGTGTGGACTATTGACGGCACTATTGCCGGGACTATTTCCATCCCTTTTGTTATATGTTATTCTTCCCTGCGGCCTCTGGGCTCCCGTTTTTGTATCCTGCTCTTTTTCCCTTTTGCATTCTGGACTTTGTTTTTGCCTGCCTCAGTTTGGACTCCTGGTGTTGTTCATTTTTGCATTTTTGGATTCCTTTGTTATGTGCCTTGGTTTTTGTGTTCAATAAATCAAGAAGCAATGAATCTTCCACCTGCTCTCCTGCATTTGGGTCCACCATTCCCTGTACCATATAACAACACCTGTATTATAAACATTTACATCGTAGAACTTGATTGTGTATTTACCATTAATTAAACTGTTTCATGCTGTTAAACTGTTTTGCTGATGATGTGAATATTTCTGTTAGAGACGGTCACTTACTAAATCAGATGTAAATTTAAAGTATTTACAGAGTAAACATCCTGACAGGGAAACATAACCTAGGAAAGAAAGATCTTTAAATAGTGAAACTAAATTTGTTTGACTTTAAGAGAAGCTGTGTCCTGACGGATGGAAGGGTTTTGGATGCAGTTGTTACTTTAAATCTGAGAAGGAGGACTATTGGTATGGACGTAGAGATGACTGTGAGCAGAGAGGAGCACATCTGGTCGTCATAAACAACGAAGAGGAACAGGTTTGTGTGTTTGTTTCTGAGTGATCTTAGAGAAAAAGAAATTCAATGGAAATATTTATATTTGTAATGATAAAACCAGAATATGGCACTGAGAATTATGTTGTATATAATTTGTCAAAAAGGCAAAGATCTTTACGTGCTCAAGTGAGATCTGGTGTTTTGCCTTTGACTATTGAAACAGGACGTTATGTTAATGTAGAAGAGGAAAAACAGATCTGTCCTATGTGTAGTCTGAATGATATAGAAAATGAGTTCCATTTTGTTTTCTATTGTCCTTTTTATTGTGAACAGCGTGATTTTTTGTTTTGTAGGTATGTGTGTACGTGTATATACATATGTGTATGTGTATATGTGTGTATATGTATGTATTTGTATTCATGTATTTCTCTGAATGATTTGTATATGCGACAGGAAGATGTTTGTTAAATAAGTAAATTTGTGGTGTCTTGTAATCCCATGTGGGATGGGCCAAAATGTTTGGCATGACACAGAAATAAAACATAACTAACTAACTAACTAACTAACTATAAAATATAATATAATTTTGAAAAAAAACTTGAAATGTTACCTGTCTTATGAGCACTAACGGTGCAGTTCCTCATGCATTCTCTGCTTTCTTCCCTTCCCTCCGTTACTACTGTGTGTTTCCTGTCATGCTGTTGAGTCCAGTCCTTAGTGTGTGGTGGACCGAGGGATCCCTCTTGTGTGTAACTACAGTCTGTTTGTCAAGATGTTCCATGTTGTTTGTTGTTGTTCTATTGAAACTATGGTTGGTTATTTGTGTATGATTAGTGTTTCTGATTCATGCATCATGGGGGGATTTTTTTCTTGCAATACATTTTCTGTTTCCTTCAGATGTAGTCACAAGATGACCTCATTACAACAGAAATGCTGAACTATGAACAGAGAAATGATTGTTGTCTCTTCTCAACTTCTAGAAGTTTGTCACTGAGCTGAGTAAGGATGGACAGTACTGGATTGGTCTACAGAAGGAACAGAGCCAAGGAGAACAGAACCCAGGAGAATGGAAATGGGTCGACGGATCACCGCTGATAGAAACGTGAGACAATTTAAAGGTTTTTATTTTAATCACAATTCCATCAATGACACTGTTTGTCACTAAAAAAAGTGTTTTAAATAGGATGCTGAGTTAAAGCTGCTATTTCCAATTAGTGTTTGAGAGAGAGACGGAGGGAGATATGGAGGGAGTGAGACCCAGAGGGAGGGAGACAGAGAGAGAGATGGAGGGAGGGAGAGATGAGAGAGGGAGGGAGAGAAAGAGACTGTGGGAGGGAGAGAGAGAGAGAGTCTGCAGATACAGACACCACCACACACTTCTAGTGAGTTATAAGTGACGATTGAGAGGATTACTTTTGTATGAGTCTATATATTTTCTATATATACTAATAGTTTTTAGTGAAATGCTGACTAGTAGACCTTTTAAATAAACCTGATTACATCGATTTACAAAGCTCAATCTTAAATGAGTTATTGAAATAATTGAATTACCGTTTTTTACAATCACTTTGGCACTAATTTCAGAACCTGCACGTCTTTTTTTCAAAACTCTAGACACAAAACTCAAAACCAATGATCAAAATGCACATTTTTTCAAAACTCTAACACTTTTTTCAATTGCTTGGATACAATACACATAAATCAAAGAGCATTTGTTCATTTAACAAAGATCATCTGTTCAATATGACACAACTTAACATCAAAGTACTACAATTTCAAAAAGCAATTTACACATTACATATCAGATGATTGTCTATTCTATCAATCGATACAACTGCTCAAAATGATAACTGTTGCATTACTCTTATTGCATAGTTGTATGGAAACAGACAAACAATATTTCATGGTTAGATCATGAAAGTTTCAAGATAACGAGATTCATTGTCACCAATTAGCGTGGAGCATGAACCAATAAGACTACATTGATCATCCTTCTTTACTGTAATGTACTACTGTTTATCAGATACTGTTTCTATGGTCCCATGTACTACCTTTACTGTAATGTACTACTGTTTACTAGACACTGTTTCTATGGTCCCATGTACCACCTGCCAGACTATTTACAGTATTGACAGTATTGCACTGTATGGATGCAGTTCCTTGGAACTGCTTGTTCAATTCTGCCAACTCGTTATTGATGATTGAGATATATACTTTACAATATATATACTTTATATATAAAGTACTGTGTATATATATGTATATACATCCGAGATGTTTGGCTAATGAAAACATCCATTGCGATGTAGATGAGAACCTGTGGCCAAATCCACAAGACAGAGTTGATGAAGATGTAGAAGGACAGTAATCACTCCTTTGTTTTGCTTTTTACAGTACAAAGTTGAGAGCACTGCATTTGATGTTTTACAGTACTACAGCCTTTTCTTTTCCATTTCCTACCTAATTATTTTCATAATTATTCAAATAAACCTGTGTTGTGATTGTACTGTATTTTTTTCATCAATGCATTTCAGATTTTGTTCAATGATTCCACTGTGTCTGTAGTATTTTCCTCTACTACTGCAGTACTTTTACAGGGATGTATTTACATGTAGTACCATAATGAAACATGGATCACCTATTTTGTACTACAATATTTACAGTTTTTTACAATCACTTTGCTACTAATTTCAGAACCTTGACGTCATTTTTCAAAACTCTAGACACAAAACTCACAACCAATGATCAAAATGCACATTTTTCAAAACTCTAACACTTTTTTCAATTGCTTGGATACAATACACATAAACCAAAGATCATTTGTTCATTTAACAAAGATCACCTGTTCAATATGACACAACTTAACATCAAAGTACTACTATTTCAAAAAACAATTCACACATTACAGTTCAGATGATTGTCTATTCATTCCATTACAATCATCTAACTATCAATTGATACAACTACTCAAAATGATAAGTAACTGTTGCATTACTCTTAATGCATAATTGTATGGAAACAGACAAACAATATTCCATGTTTAGACTACATCATCTATGGATGTAATATTTCATCATCATTCTTAACTGTAATGTACTACTGTTTATCAGACACTGTTTCTATAGTACCATGTACCAACTTTTCAGACTCTTTACAGTATTTACAGTACTGCACTGTATGGATTCAGGCCCTTGGAATTGCTTGTCCAATTCTGCCAACTTTTTACTGATGATTGAGATATATAATTTACAGTCATGTGAAAAACTTAGGACACCCATGCTAAAGTTGACTGAAAAGAGGAATAAAAAAAACATCTATTGCAAATTGATCTTAATGCCTTAATTAAAAAAATGAGGGAAAATCCAATCTTTAAGGACACCAATTTTCTTTGTGAATGAATAATGTATCGTAAATAAATAAATGTTCTTCCTTAAAATACAGGGGGCATAAGTAAGTGCACTCCTATGTTAAATTCCCATAGAGGAAGGAAGATTTTTATTTTTAAAGGCCAGTTATTTCATGGATCCAGGAAACTATGCATCCCGATAAAGTTCCCATCATCACATACCCTTCACCATACCCCCACATCATCACATACCCTTCACCATACCCCCACATCATCACATACCCTTCACTATACCTACAGATTGGCATGGGGTAGTTTCCATAAAATCATATCTCAATGCAAATCAAACCAGCTATCAACTAAAATTAACTGAAATAAAACCATGCCAATCACTAGGTATGGTGAAGGGTATGTGATGATGTTGGGGTATGGTGAAGGGTATGTGATGATGTTGGGGTATGGTGAAGGGTATGTGATGATGTTGGGGTATGGTGAAGGGTATGTGATGATGTGGGGGTATGGTGAAGGGTATGTGATGATGTGGGGGTATGGTGAAGGGTATGTGATGATGTTGGGGGGGGGCTATTTTAATTCCAAAGGCCAAGGGAACTTCATCAGGATGCTGGATCCATGTAATAACTGGCCTTTAAAAATAAACATCTGCCTGCCTCTATGGGAATTTAACATAGGGGTGCACTTACTTATGCCCCCTGTATTTTAAGGAAGAACATTTATTTATTTACGATACATTATTCATTCACAAACAAAATTGGTGTCCATAAAGGTTGCATTTTTTCCTAATTTTTTTAATTAAGGCATAAGATCAATTTCCAAAGATGATTTTTTTATTCCTCTGTTTAGTCAACTTTAGCATGGGTGTCGTAATTTTTTTCACATGAATGTATATATACTTTATTTATAGAGTACTGTATATATATATATATATATATATATATATATATATATATACTGTATATATATATATACAGTATATATATATACTGTATATATATATATATACAGTATATATATATATACTGTATATATACTATATATATATATATATATATATATATATATATATATATATATATATATATATATATATATATATATATACAGTATATATATATATATACAGTATATATATATATACTGTATATATATATATACAGGTTGTCGTTGCAAATGAGAATTTCTTCTCAATCGACTTACCTGGATAAATAAAGGTTAATATATATACCGGTATATATATACTTCTACCACATTGGTATGCAGTATTCCCTCTACTACTGCAGTACTTTAAGAGGGATGTATTTACTTGTAGTACCATAATGAAACATGTATCACCTATTTTGTACTACAATATTTAATGATTGTACGAACGATGACCCGGTGAAACTATGGGTAGCTTATGTGTGGGTGATCTAAAGTAACGTTTCAACGGTATTTCACAATATATTTGTTTTTTTAACCAGTGATTGTGCAAGTGCAAGATTTCTTTAAAGATATGAACGCACAATCCAATGTTTTGAACATTGGACAGCCTGTGTTACAAGTGATAACTGTTTTGAGTTTTGTGTCTAGAGTTTTGAAAAATGACATCAAAGTTCTGAAATTAGTAGCAAAGTGATTGTAAAAAACTGTAATGATTGTACGAACAATGCCAGAGTGAAACTATGCGTAGCTTGTGTGTGGGTGATCTAAAGTAATGTTTCAATGGTATTTCACAATAAATTATTTTTTTGAACCAATGATTATGCAAGTGCAATATTTCTTTAAAGATATGGATGCACAATCCAATGTTTTGAAGATTGGACAGCCTGTGTTACAAGTGATGACTGTTTTGAGTTTTGTGTCTAGAGTTTTGAAAAATGACATCAAGATTCTGAAATTGTAGCAAAGTGATTGTAAAAAACTGTAATAACAGATAATATAAATATGTTATGTGAAATTCAACAGTTTACTTTAAACAAATACCAATCAGGAGTTTTAGCCCTGTTTAATAAAAGGACGTGTTATTTCTCTGACAGGTTCTGGGCATCAGGAATGCCTCACAATGACGTTAACTATAAAGCAGCAACATGCTGCGATCAACAAGGAAAATGGACACAAAGAAGATTTAGTGACTATAAGAAGTGGATCTGTGAGAAAAAGGTTCTCTGAATTCTGTGATGACAGTGGGGTGTATAGTGTTGGGATCAGCTTTGTCAAATCAGACTGGTCTGGAGCCATTTGAAACCAGAAGGCCAACAAATGTGGTTGGGACCTAAGCCCAAGGGGTCTTACAAATGTCAACACTACAATCATTGTACAAATGTATTACAGACCAAAACCGTTGGTGATGTTGTATCTCAAAAACTATTTACCATTAATCATTTCATAAACTGCAACACTGTATTTGTTATATATAGACTGGAATGCCCTGACTCCAAAGTGTTATATATAGGAAGAACAAAGAGACGTCTGCAGGACAGACTGGCTGAACATAAATATGCAATCCGCACAGGCAACATGAACTATTCTATGGCGAGGCACTACAGGGAACACCATTATAGTGACCCATCTACCGTATAGGCCTGTGGGATTGATCATATACCCCTGTCAATAACGAAAGGGGACAGGTAAAAACAACTAAACCAAAGAGAAAGTTTCTGGATTGACAAACTGCAGGCCACTAGCCATCTAGTGGTCTTTGTATAATTCTACAACCATAAACCAGCCGGCTTCTGATTGGTGGTTTGAAAGCTTATAAGAAAGTCTTTTCCTGTTTTTTAAAACTGTTGACTCCCAGACGAAGGCTCGTGTGGCGAAACACGTCGGAGTTGTTTTTAAAGGTTTAAGATGACTAAACCATAACAATAAAGGCTTTTTGATTTTTCTAATGAGAGTGCCTTGGATTTTTCCTGAGTTTTGCAAATCATTATTCATTTCTTACGCTGCAGCTATTATTCTCGTATTTGTATCTTTTGTAGCCTGTGTAATGGAACATTTTATGATTATGAATTATGCTTTTAAAGGTAGCAAACGGGAAACTATTTTTGTGTTATCTTATCGTGCCAGACACTTCATGTATTTTGGTTTGACCTAATGTCTTGAAGACGGTATTTTCAGGCTGTAGGATTAAGATGATGATGAGACATTATCACACCTAGACCTTTTTACTTAGAAGTGCCATAGTTAGAGGCCGCAGAAGGCCAATGGGTCAAAGGAGGTTCACAGGTTCAGAATAAAGGACTGTGTTGTTCAACTGTCTAGAAATGCTACAGAAAGAGGAAGTGGGGAAACTTTGCAGCGGCCAAAGAAAGCTCAAGATACACTCTGCACCCACACAGTTCCTGTTATCTCATGTCTACAGGAGTTAAGGCGTAGTCTCTTGTTGTGTATAAAGGATGCTTACATTCTGCATGTATTTTGAGAGCTCTTTCTCCACACTGTGCAACAGTGTGGTGAAACCAGCTGTCCGCTCGCAAGCAATAATATTAGTTTTTTTGTTTATTTCTTTGTATATCTTTGCACTCTGTTTTGTGAAAGTTGTGTTTCTGTTTGAAAGTAATAACTCAAATGACAATTGGATTTTCCTCATCTTTCATTATTGAAGACATCTATCTCACTTTGCTCCATAGAAACTTCCACCACAACTGTTCTTATTTTTTTTTAAATCTCATTCATGAAAGTTTTTAACTGCTCTTTAATGTTTTATGTTTTAGGAGTTCTGAATTGCCTTGTTGCTGAGTTGTGCTATAGAAATAAAGTGGCTTCGCCCTGAGAACTAAAACTACAATATTTTACACACCACCCAAAATAAAACCCCTCCCTAACTCATCCCTACAACCTATGAAATCAAATCAAATAATTATTAATTTCTGACGCTGCAGCTGGTATTCTTGTATTTGTATCTTATTCCATTGTAGCCTGTTCGTATTTTAAGCTCATTCATTGTCACCTTTTAGAACATTTTACACACCACCCAAAATAAAACCCCTCCCTACCTCCATCTCCCCTGCCTAACTCATCCCTACAACCTATCAAATCATTATTAATTTCTTACGCTACAGCTGGTATTCTTGTATTTGTATCTTATTCCATTGTAGCCTGTTCTAATTATTTTTTATATTGTTGAACGAGCTTGGTTGAAAATCCCAAAAAACAGCTAAAACTATACTCCTGCTTTTTGAAATGTATTTGTATTAATCCAAAAAACAGCTAAAACGATACTCCTGCTTTTTGAAATGTATTAGCTCAAGAACAGTTGAAACTGTACTTTCTGCTGTTGACATGAGTTAACCCTAAAAACAGTTAAAATATATTACTGCTCTTGAAACTGTAATACTGCTTTTGATTTTGGTTTGTGAGTGTTGATTTGCTTTTAAAAACTATATGATTGCTTAGAAATATAATCATGCTTAACGTTGAGTTACTGATATTATTATAACATGCTTAGAGACATTTTAGTGTGAATTACTGTGTGTAACTGCCCGTTTGACCCTGCAGCTGTAGAGAGGAAGTATTTGCAAGAGGCCTCAGATGGATAAGGTGTGTTGTGTAACTGTCTGTCTGAACCTGCAGCTGGAAAGAGGAAGTGTCCTAGATGCACCCAGGAGAGAGAAAGATGGCTGCATTGACCTAGTGATGAACTGAGCCGTTAGATTGTACGTTAGATAGTAGAATGCATATGCATATTGGATATATCGTCATATGAGATGTTTTTACGTATGTCCAACCTGATGTCTACATTAAGATTGTATTACCATGTAAGGTAAAATAAGATGGTAAAACACACCTCACTGCACCCCAAGAAATGTACATATAAAAATAGGTGCTTTGCCAAAAAGCCCAGTTTTTAGTTTCTTAGTTTTTTTGTTTTTTCCTTTGACTCTTAGGCTTACTTTCTGCTCTCTTGACCGTCACCCTTGCTGTAGGGGCATCCTGTGTCTTAGAGCATTTTTGAGTGATTGAATTTAGTTCATTTTTGCAAATATTTTGTTTTTCTTGTTAACTTTTTGCTTTAAATAAAATAAAAACACCTGTGTTCGTCTTGAACAAGGTGACCCAAAAACCCGCGTGGTTTGCAGCCACCCCGGGGACTGATCTGACAAGCAAACCTTTGAATTTCTTTTTTATGCTGGACGTCTGAATTAGGCATTTTTTTCTTAGGCAGCATGGTGGCCCAGTGGTTAGCACTGTGGCCTCACAGCAAGAAGGTTCTGTGTTCGAATCCAGGTCGTTCCGGGGCCTTTCTGTGTGGAGTTTGCATGTTCTCCCCATGTTTGCGTGGGTTTCCTCCGGGTGCTCCGGTTTCCCCCACCATCAAAAACATGTACTAGGTTCTCCAGGCAGTGCCCTTGATCAAGGCACTGGCTCAGATCTGGAGTTGGTCCCCGGGCGCTGTGATTGGCTGCCCACTGCTCCCTTGAGGGATGGGTCAAATGCAGAGAATGAATTTCGCTCCATGTACGTGTATGGGACAAATAAAGTACCTTTACCTTTGATCCTCCAGCTGAGCGGAAGCCTCTGTGACCAAGGCAGAAGTGGCTGTCCAAACGTGAGTAATCAATTGTAATTATTTGGTTATAAAGATCTTCTGTGTGCTGTGTATTTCACATACGGGGGACATCTAGGTTGTCAATCAAAAGCCTCTTGTCTCGTCATCGGGTTTCCACCGTAGCAAGGACCCGTAAACGCGGGTGTGTGTGTGTCTCTCTAAAAATAATCTAAACCATCGGGAAGTATCTGAGATAACTTATTTGAACCTATAATATTTCTAATAATATAATATTTATAATATTTGAATGTATAATGTTTCAATACCTACAGTATTAAATATAGGGAAGTATCTGAAATAACTCCTCTAATATAGGCTTAACCATCCGCCCCGCTGACAGTATCTAATGGCTGTATGGCTGAAGAGGGCATAGAGGGCGGGGGTTATCTAGAGGGAGCAAAGGGGTTGGCTTTAAAAGAAAAAGTGATACTATGCCTCGATAACTGTCACATCATTCCACAATATCTTTCATGAAAGTTTTGAACTGCTCTTTAATGTTTTATGTTTTGAATTGCTATGTTGCTGAACTGTGCTATAGAAATAAAGTTGCTTTGCCCTACAACCTGCAGCCTGTCAGTCATTCACCAGGGCACAGAAAAATGCTATTGTGCTTGTCTGTTTCAGAGAAAGTGTACCGTTAACGACACTTACTCCCAATTCGTCAAATACGGACGCTTGGTCAGATACGACGCAATAAGCATCCTTAAGCATCTATATGGAACGCATCGGGCAGAGCAGCAGCTCCGGTTACCCGGTCCAAGGTAGAAGTGTGCCACAAATGCCAAAACACATGTACACATACCCAAACAAAGCTATGTATCTTACTCTGTAAACAAAAACCTTGGCAACAATCTACTTATTATTTCAATTTCCTGAAAATGCTTACTAAAACTAGTCCCTTCTTACTACGGTAAGTCACTTTCGGAGTATTGTAAAAAGTACAATATTTCTCAAACATGAAGTTATAAAGTACCTCAACATTTGGACTTAAGTACAGTACTGGAGTAAATGTACTTAGTTACTCTCCAGCCCTGAGAGCAGTGAACAGCATACAGGTGATTTCACTTCTTCTGGCTGATTCAACTCTGCTCAGGCTGAAGGTGTGCGGAGCTTAGATGGGAATTACATATACACTCATCTTTTCATCCAATAAGAATGATGAAGCTGTCATTAGTCCCGCCCTAGCAGAAGGAAGATGTCAATCAATCAGTGTAACCCTGCCCATACAAACAGCCAGATAACCTGAAACAGCTATGTGGCTGGTTAGACTTTTAAAAGGTCAGCAGTTTCCTCCAGAGGTAAACCAAACCATGCTGAGTCACTTTTAATTTCACAACAACAAGAACACAACTTTAACACTCAGAACAATCACTGCGTTAAGTTGAAATATTATACTAAGAAAACAAGAAGCAGACAGGACAGCAGATTGTAAAATGTATTTAGCAGCATGTGTGTGTGAATAACCTAATAATCTTAGATTTAATGAGTTGTATTTGTGTCTTTGTTACATTTTCATAAAGTTACTTATAACAAAGTGTAAAACCTAAAATAATTACTTAAAAGCTCAGGAAAAGAGAACGGCCTTATGTTAGTTTTAAAATAGGAGGTAGTAGAAAGATATAGCTGTGATGTATCTAAGACAACTGAACACTAGTGCTGCCAGTTAACTTGACTGTGGCTGCACTCAATGGTTCTGGTTCAGATAACTATTATGATTTGGCAACATAAATAAATAATAATAATAATAACATAATACTTATGTATATAGAACAATTACAACATGAGAAGAGCTAGTAAAAATATTTCACATATATTTCATTTTTATTAGTCTAATCCAACTTAAAGCCTACTTGACATTAAATGAATAATGTAGGATGGCTGCTTGACATCAAGTGCCTCAGCTGCCAGTTTGAATCCAGCTCTGTAAAGCTGCACTCCTTCTAGCTGCTACCTTCAGCTCCTTCTCTCTCTCCTTCTCTCAGCTTCGTTGTGAAGGCACACAAACTAACATTAGGCTAGACATTTATTTAAAAATATAAAAGTTTATTATGTCAACCAATTGGGACATTTGTTTAATATTCTCATAATAAAATAAGCTAAGGTGACTTCTATCAGCTTTCACTAACGTAATGTGACATTGATTGTTTTAACATATTGACTGTAAACCATGTGTAATGTAGCAGGAGTTAAGAGTCCCAAGCATCCCTCTCTCTTCTCACTAATGGATCGGACGTGACGTAGCTAAGTTAGCATGCTGCTGCTACATGGGCTGCTGTTAGCTTTGGCTCTAAACACTGCACCATACGTTAATATAAGGCAATGCTGCGCTACATGATGCAAACGTTACAAGCTGAAGGTGCACATTATTATTATAACTATCCACAAGGCATCTGTCATCATAACTCACATGAAGGCAGAAGGGCTTTCCCTCTCCTTCACGTGCACTGCTCCGTGTGTGAGAATAGAAACAAAATCATGTGACTGGGGAAAGAGGGCATTACTGAGGGTAACATAAATCAACACAGGATATGAATGATATGGCGAATTAATTTGATTTAACTTTACTTTACAGCCACAACAGGAAAAAAAAAGAAAGAAAAGTTTGTTTTAGATCTTCCTCCAGAGGGCAGCTGAACCAATCAGGGCAACAATAGCCCATAGGTGGGCCCGTCCCTGCATTGGTCCATAAATAGGTAGAGATATGATCAGATGAAGCCACCTTACTGTGAATAAAGGAATGCGTTGTTCCGAGTGTCTCTGTGTGTCCTCAGGAGGCCATCCTGACCGCCATGACCTCATGCACCATGGCTTTGGCTTTTTGTTGCCGTTTGGTGATCTGGTGTGGGTTCCCTTCACCTACAGCCTGCAGGCCTATTACTTGAGGCCTGTACTACGAAGCAAAATCAACATGCCCTGGATTTCTTTCAGTTACAGGGCTTCACCTAACCTAAAAACCGCGGTCCCACATAACCCGTGTCACGACACTGGTTATCAACTAGTTCAGACAACCCAGGGTTTCCCAATCCAGCGGCGTGTACGTTCACATAAAAGAGGCGGGGTTTGCACAGCACGACCAATCACAAACATCTACAAGAGCCGCATATTTTACATAAGAAGAGCAAATAAAACAAAAACTATAATTCTACATAAATATGAAGAACACAGACTTTGTTTTACAGGGAAAACGCATACAGTCGCTGCTTCCTAAAACAGGAGGACAGCTGGCAAAAACAAATAGCCGATGCTGTCTCTTATCTAACGACGCTAACTCTTATCAATATCACTTCCCCATCAGTCAGGACCAAGACCTGACCATAATTACACTTGTGCTTTCTATACACTGTCGTTGCTTTAGCCTTTTATTTCAGTTGCAACCCTGGCAATGGAAGCGATGAGAGCAAATAAAATATATAAAAACATAATTCAAACTGATGTGCACATTGGTGACACACGACTCAAGAAGCCAAGCCGATATGTAATTCCCTCCCATTAAAATATATATATTTCATAAAAATACCCATCAGGGAATGTTAACGGGGTTGTCAGTCTCTAAATGTTTTAACTTGTGGGTGGTGATGGCGCAGTGGATATGACACACGCCTTTGATGTGGGAGATCTCGGTTCAATTCCCACTGCAATACATCAACCCATGTGTCCATCAGCAAGACACTTAACCCCTAGTTGCTCCAGAGGTGTGCGGCCTCTGACATATATAGTAGTTGTAAGTCGCTTTGGATAAAAGCGTCAGCTAAGTGACATGTAATGTAATGTAACTTTTATGAGTGCACCCTCTCTCTCTTCCTCTCTCTCTTCCTCTCTCTCTCTCTCTCTCTCTCTCTCTCTCTCCCTCTCCCTCTCTGCCTGAGCTTCTATAAGAACGGTGATGCCGTTATCAACCGAGTATTGACTGGTCAGTAGGCGGTGCTTTTACACCGGTTGATCTCTGATCTCCAACTTAACTTTAACCCGGTAACAAGTGATCCACCGTCGTGATACAGAAAACCCTGGGTTGAACCAGAAGTTAGCTCGCTAACGCCAAATCTTGCTTCGTAGTACAAGCCTCTGGTCAGCCATCCCAAAACAGTGGGGGACTGTCCGTGGTGCTGAACCAGAGCATTGTTACTAAACAAGAGGGGACTGTCCGTGGTGCTGAACCAGAGCATTGTTACTAAACAAGAGGGGACTGTCCATGGTGCTGAAACAGAGCATTGTTACTAAAACAGAGGGAACTGTCCGTGGTGCTGAAACAGAGCATTGTTACTAAAACAGAGGGAACTGTCCGTGGTGCTGAAACAGAGCCTTGTTACTAAAACAGAGGGGACTGTCCGTGGTGCTGAAACAGAGCCTTGTTACTAAAACAGAGGGGACCTGTCCGTGGTGCTGAAACAGAGCCTTGTTACTAAAACAAAGGGGGGCTGTCTTTGGTGCTGAAACAGTATAGGCATTTACAGAGATTTAGTATTGATCATCTATACTAAAGATAGCACATTTCAAGCAGCACCAGTGGAACGAAACGGTAAACACTTCCTGTCTCCTAAAGGGGCGTGGCCTCATTTGAACGTGTAGTAAACGTTGTGTGGATGGATGAAAAGTTATGTTTGTATTGTTTTTTGCTAACATTAGATATTTTCACAGCTAGAGATTAGTGTTGTTAGGGCGTTTACAAATTAGCTGACCTTAACTTGTCTGTGATGCCAGATCTCTTGAGAGTTTTGGTCCTGAGACAGAAACACGTCTCAAACTAAGTTTATTTTCTCCTGATGTGTCAATCTGAAAAATTTAATTTTAGTGTGAGAATGTTCTGGAGATATGTGGCTTGTGACGAATGGCTCCAATATTTGAATTTGGGGCAAAAGAATCACTCAGTGTTCAGGTTCACTTCTCCTGTTGGAATCGATACACACAGACCTGCTGCTAGTCTCCTAAAGAGGCGAGGATGTGGTGGACAGGGGGGCTGTATGTTGCTGAAAAGGGAGCCATGTCATGAGTTTTCCGCTTCATTGAGTGATTTGACAGCTGAACAGTCTGGTGTGTGCACATTGCAATGATGAGGGGTTCCTCCATCACTGTAGAGTTGTCACTCACCTCTGAAGCAGAAACTGTTTTTGGCTGTGCCTGTCAATCCAGTTTGTAGAAGTACAGGCTGTGATATTCAAAGCATGTTGGAACCGTCTCCGGTGCCTTTGATTTCTCAGCTGGTGCTGCTGTAGGACTTTAAGCACCTTGACGCACAAAGGCTTGAAAATAACGCATAAAACAAAAGATCTCTTTTAACACAGGGCGATTAATGTCGTGCTATAGCAAGACTAAATGTTCTACAGTAAGTCTAAGTCTGCCACACTACACCCAGCCCCATATGAGAGACAGAGAGAAATGATAACGAAATGAACAGGAAATTGCCTGATGCTGATCTCCAACATCTTCCTGCAGATGGCAGCAGAGTGTGAGAAGAGGTGAGGTTAATTTGGGTGGGCGTCTCCACCTGAGCTCGCTGTCAGGATAGCTTTTCTGTCCATTGGATGCTGGACGTGGCGCTACATTCCACCATCCACTGATCCCGGCAATCTGATGCCATTTTGATGTTTGGGTTTATCAGACGTGTTGTTTGTGTGTCTCAGACTTGTTGTTTGTGACGCTGCACGTGTCGGCCAGTAATCCCGCCATGCTGCTTTACCAGAAGTTTGGTTTCAAAGCGGAGGAATACATCCTGGACTTCTACGATAAGTACTATCCGGTGAAGAGCACCGAGTGCCGCCACGCCTTCTTCCTCCGCCTGAGACGCTGAGAATACAGACAAGATGCCTCAAATTCTCAAATCAATTTAAAAAAAAAATTAAATTTCACTTAAAATGTGTGAGTTTTAATTTGATATAGAGGACTGTTTTTTTTTTTGGAGATGTGTTGAAAACCTGAGTTTTAATTTGATTACAATCTGCAGAATATTCTGCGTCTGCAGCTGCTATGTGTGCTGATAAAACTTTGGTATCTGATTGATTTTTGGAAGTGAAACATGATGAAAGCTGCCTCTCTTTCCTTCATTCAGCTGACTTTTTCCAGCAGGGGGCGCTAGAGTCACACAGCAGATAAGTTGATGTCACCCCCTACATACAGGGGGAGAAAGAAACCGCTGCAGGCAACAAATGTTAGGGTTTGTGTCCACATTGGTGGTTGGTTTAGACCCTCCTCCAAAGCACGCTGGAGGAAGGTCTGGCTAGTCCACACAGCATTCGTGGATATATATACGCATATCAACAGATATGTCATGAGATAAACAGCAATAGATGAAATTATGATAGTTTGAGATTATTTTTGCTTAATAGACAGTGTGATCCTGTGTGTTATGGTGATTTGAAACCTTTGTTACCAGAAACGTTGCTCTGGATCTGGCTGTAGTTGCTGCTCAGTTGGTCGTATCTGGTCTGCAGCAAAGTGACTGAAATATAAGATAAGGTTTAAGGCTTTATTGATTGATTCACTCCCTGGGGCATATTGCACAAAAGTAGAATAAAGAAATCCAGGATGAATGAAAAAGCGCAGCTTGACTTAGTGTGATCCACTTATCGCGGCTTAATCGGTTGCACGTTTGCCGAGCCAGGATATGTAGGTAAAGCTATGTCAAGCCAGGTGTACATAACTGGGATAAGTGCACGTTCACGGATTTCTTAAATAGACCACGGTATCGATCACAGATTTACTGATGCAGAAATAGAAAAGTGTGCAGCAGCAGCTTCTAATGGAAATTTACGAGGAGGTGAAACATAATATGCAAAAAGGGAAATATGGCTGTTATCAAACGGAAAAAAGCCCGACAGACAATAGCGGACCGACTGAATACGTATGGATTTAAAAAAAAATCTACTTAGTCACTCAACATTTTAATTGCTTTAATATGCTTGTTTTATGTGTTGGTTTTATTGCTGTATATGTTTTTATGCGCTAAATGTGCTGGTTTTAGTGTGAAAGTGTCTTTGAGGAGCATGTAAAGCACTATATAAATAAAAAAATATATATCTTGTTCCTGGGAAATTTATAAGGACTAGGCTTAATTTCAAAGCTTATTCATAATGAGAGAATATGTTTTACAACCATATGCACAGATCTCCATAAGCTATGTCTAATTCTAAATATCTTTCTACAATTAATGTTCATACAGAACAAGCATGACTGGACAAAAACTAGAAAAAAAAGTGACTTCAATACACACTGTAAGCATATCTGTAAAACAATGTAGCCTGTTATTATTCATGTTTTTTTTTCTCACTCCCAAACTCCAAGATGACAAGTGACAGCATTGTTTCCTCCGTATCGTCCCACTTTTTACCATTACCATCTCAACAACTGCAGTAGTAGGATTTAAATCAAACTCGTGACAGCAATAGTGACAAGTAATGCATGTTAATAAAATGAAGCAGAACACATTCAGAAGACAACGGAATAACTGTTAAACACGTTTATTTCAGATCAGAGCGTCAGCTGATTTAACACATCAGACTCCAGGATTAATCTTAGCCTGGCTGTTAGCCTGCTCTGGACCAGGCTAGCTGCAAAGAATAAATCGCCATGGTTACTTGGCTGGGTTTAATTCAACCTGCTTTTGTGCAACCAAGTCAACGCTAAATTCATCCAGGATAACCTGAATATCCCGGCTTAATCCCTTATCCTGGTTTTGTGCAATACCCCTCTGGTGTTGCTGTCACGGGATGCAGGGGATGTAGGACCCAAATGCAGAGACAGACTGGGAAATGTTGAGTTAGCGGATTTAATAAGCAAAGTGAAAAGGAACAAAGTTCATACCAACAAAAAGGTGTCCTGATGACAGCAGGCAGACTAATCCAGAATAAGAAAAATACAAAACAGGAATCAAAAGTACCAGGAACCAAGAACAGTGAGACAAAACACACAGATGCTCAAAACATGAAAACAATGACCTGACAACAGACAAGAGAAACACAGAGACTAAATACAAGAGGTAACAAGCAAACCAGGGACAGGTGACACCACAGGTGAAACACATCAGGGCGGGGCAGAACAATCAAACAGGCAGGAACAAGACAAGACTAGGGAGGAAAACAGAGACCTCAAAATAAAACAGGAAACACTAACAACAGAAAGTAACAATTGTGACAGTTGCAGCACACAACAAAAATAAGTACATTACATAGACAAAAATAATAATAAAATAAAAAAATAAGAATCGTGTGAAATTTAAAACTATAAAAGAGCAAAAAGACTCAAAAATATCTGGTGGAAACCACAACAAAATAAGAAACAGACCAACAACACTGAATCATTCTGCTTTAAACTAAAGACAGAAATAAGTAACATCCTGTACACAATGAAGTATCACTTTGACTATTTCAAACTGGAATTTAGTTATTTGGTGTTCCTGACCTTTAACCTGCAGCAGGACCCCTCTGGAGGCTGCAGAGACCCTGTGGAGGTCGAGCAGGACAGTGACGACCCCCTGGAGGCCGAGAAAGGATGGCAAATACGAAGCACCTCTGGAGGGCCAGCAGGACGCAGACATCGAAGGTGAGGACATCTGAAAGCTGAGCAGGCGACCGGTGACAAAGGCCCTCAAACCGATGGCAGTCTACCCTGAGACCTGAGACAGGTGACAGATCAGCAGGGCTGGAAGCCGCCAACAGGGCTGCTGGGGACTCCAGGGACTGCTGAGGCAAAGCTAATTCCTGTTGATGCTGCAGCTAATCAGGGGCAGGCAGTTGTAAAACTGAATCTGGGGAACACAGCAGCTGAGGGGAGTCAGAAAAGGCTGCCGGAAGAAACAGGGGCTCAGGAACAGGGGACCACTGAGGCTTGCCCTCATGACATTCACTTATGCCAATACTCAAAATAATAATGTCATATTTAGTGAGATCACACACACTGCAATGCTACACAAGCATGTTTTTGTTGTCTAACAGTTCTCGTATATATTTGGAGTCATCCAGTGCAAAAATAAACATAATGAACATTATAACTCATATAAAGAAAAAACTATTTACATTTCTAAAAAAAAGTCCAAACTTATGCCAAAACTCAAAACAGTGATGTCATTCTTCTCTGTAGAACTTTGTTCTCCCTCGGATGACGTATTGATGGACTTATATAGCCTTATGTGTGACGGACCTGCCGTCCATTGGTTTACAAGACAAAAACAAGCAGCTCCCAAAGCATAATGGGAAACAAAATGCATGGATTGCATCAGAGCTAGCAGCGATGGGTGGAGATAAACAGCCGAAAAATCATAAATTATGGACATAAAGTGTGCAAGAGAAAACTCCGATTGGACAGATAGTCTAGCTAGCTGTCTGGATTTACCCTGCAGAGATCTGAAGAGCAGTTAACCATAGTCCTCATAAATCCCCTCGGAGGTTAGAACACCAACACAAAGAGACAGAGGAAGGGGACAGACATCTGGCCGAAATGAGGGAAATCCGGCGGATCATCAAACGGACCTTTGTGGATCTAAATTTTACAAACACACACACACACACACACACACACACACACATACACACGCACAGACCCACACACACATACAAACACATACACATACACACACACACATACACACACACGCACAGACACACACAGACATCTTTTTTCTGTGCTCCTCTTCTCTGTTTTGCATCTATGAGCTGCTCTGTGTGGTACTAGCTGTGCATGTAGCAGAGCTAATTCTTTATTCCATCCAGCTTAATGTCAAGTAATTATCACAGACCCTGGTTGTGTGTCAGTAAGGAAGACGGTCTATCATCTCTTGTGTTTGTTTTCCTGAAATTCACACCTTAACTTCCCTTTTTCTAACAAACAGAACAAAAGAAACATGCGGTCACATCACAGGCATGTGTGAATGCAGCTGCTGTATACACAGTTAGTGTTGATAGGTTTGGTATGTGTGCATGCAGATGTTTGAATGTATCTTATCTATTCTAAGGACTTTCTAGAGACCTAGCTTAGAATGGGCACAACTTTCACACAGAGGAATTGGAGCCAAGAATGTGAGAATCTATTAGGAGCACGTGCCATAAAAGGTGTAGTTTGAGAGTAAAACTTGTTCACTGAAATAGATGTCTCATGCTGTGTAAGCACAAAAAGTGTTTAAAAGGTATTCACTGTGATGTATATGGGGTTCATCCTTGGGCAGACGTGTCTGTATGCTCATGGTTGTTCCAGTGTCATGAAAGTTTGTTCACTGTTTGAATAAAGCTGCACTTGATTTGTAATCATCGGACTGGTCGTCATCTTTGAGGTCTCCCAACATCATTTCTGAATCATCACCCGATATCATTTGGCGTCACTGAACACGTGCAGATTCAGCGAAAGGTGAGTAAATATTTATTCCTGTTGAATGAAATTTGCTCCCTTTTGTTGTATATCTGTTAAAGAACCGGGTGTGGGAATTGAAATGAGGGAGACATGATTTGGCTGTGGAATTATTAATTGGGTTACGCTAAACTTAATGAGTGAGATTCTAAAATGTTTAAATGGTGTTTGAATTGTTGAAGCTGTTGCCATAATCAAATCTAACCTGTGACAAAGTGTTGGCCAACACGATTAGATAGATTGTGAGTGAGGTTATTTGGAGATTCGGGTCGCTTTTAGCTGACAGTGATAAGACCAACGTATGGTGAAGCGTTGAGGGACAGAAACGTATCTGTTATTTTCGGGTGATTAAGATAGGGATGAAAGAAGCCCTGGTGTGTTTGTGGCCCAGATATTACCGATGTCCCATGGTGGGTGACATTGATTAATGCGTAGTTTTGGTGCGGACTTCTCTGTGTGATTGGTGCTTCGTTTTGGATGAGGTTCAGTACACAGAGTTGGAATGAATGTGATGAGTGATTGTGACGCATAAGGCGTAAGTGAAGTTTTGACGGGTTCAAAGCTGATTATTTTGAAGTGCCCTGTAGACAGTTGGAGACGAAGACAGGGGGAGTTCGGGTGCATGTTTAGCTTAGTTACACAGGAGAAAAAGAGGGAGTTAGGAGTTGAATTTGATTAGGGACATAGCTGGTAAACAATTCAAAATTAACCATTATCCATTCCAGTTTCGGATCAAGTGCTGCGTATTTGATGTGTTTCTGTCTTGTTTTGCTTTATGTGTTTTGGTCCTGTTTTTTCAACAATGGGTCAAAATCATAGTAAAACATCTTGTCAAGCGCTGACATTACAAAGGAAAACGGAACTTGACTTACCTAGGAAACAGAGAAAATTTGTTTTAGAATTATTAAAGACTAATCCACATTTAAACGTTGAGGTTACGAAACCAGTTGATGAATTGACACCTAGAGAGTGGATGTTGAATAAATTGGGATTTTATTATGTCGAGCCGTTTCTGAGCGATTTAGAAAGATGGACCGATTCTAGATATCCTATTTCCGGTAGTTTTCATAAGAGTGATTTGAATTTGGTAAGAGAATATGTGGTTGAAAATACAAAAGTGGCTGATTCAACATGGGATATATCATATATGATGGAAGTTCTAAATGCATGGGAACTTTTGAGTTCACAATACCCCGAAAATGTTCGAAGAGCTAAAATACGAAAAGATAAACGCTTATTTAAACATTTCATGTTGGCTCAAGAGACAGGGGAGCAAGGGGGAGAGGATGGTGTTGCAGCCGCATGCCCTCTGACCCTTCCCCAGGCCACAGCTAGGAATAAACATGGAGACAAAAAGTCTAGCTCAGAGACAGAGCCATTTAACTATAAATCATTATATCCTGCTTTGAATAATATTACAAAACCACCGGTAGACACAGACGACCAAATAGATGAAATAGACGAAGATTTAATGTGGGCATTTGCAAATACGAAAGATTTAAAAAATTCTAAACCAATTAGGAAAGTTGTGTCAGAGGTTATTTTCCCTGAGAAATGTGATACAAGTCTAAGCTATAGAGCATATTTAGGACAATGTGAAGAGTTGTGGTTTCTGAATTGTTTGAAAGCATTTGAAGCTGCAGAACGAAGGTTTTCTGATGATGAGAAAAAGTGTAATGAGCGTAAGCTGATGTTTGTGCGGGAGCGCATTGAGGCTGGATTTAAAAGGATTCTTGTTATAAAAAGGTCTGACCAAAATCAGGAACTTGAGAAATCAGATGTGTCGGATAAAATTTTTAGATGCTTTTACACAGCATTAACAAAATATCATCTAGACAAAAAGGCTGATATTACATGGAAAGCCCTTAGTCATCAACACATAGCAAAGATTATGTCTTATGTTTTAGATGACGAGGTGCAGAGATTTTTACATTGGATTGTTGCAATATTAGACTATAATAAACAGCGTATGCAGGAGTCTACAGAGATGGAGAAAGATGAACATGTTGAAGCTCCTTTATTAATCTTCGACGATAAGGTTATGGAGAAACCGCTAACTTTGGCTGAAATTTCGAGAATCACTCAAGACGCGCCCAATCCGTTGATTAACCCATTAGGATTCATTAATTGGTGGACGTCAGTGCTACTGCATGGAGCGATGTCTGGGAAGGATGTGAGATATATTTTGACGACTTTAATGCCTAATGTGTCAATGGAAACTCTAATTGTGGAATGTCCAACATTGAGCTTTGATAATGATGGCCCAGTAGAGGGAGAAGTTATCATTAGCGATAAATTTCCCTGGTTGTCTAAGACACATCAAACAAATCATTTGACTGAGTTAAAGGTGTATTTAACAAAAAACGCTGTGGCCGGACAGGATGTCACACAAATATTAAATTGCAAAAAGAGATCAGAGGAAAATGTATCAGAGTTTGCAATTCGGTTTCTTAAATGTTGGAAGGAACAGGCAAAATTTGATGTTTCGGATAAGGCTGACGCATTTTTTGCATCAATGCTGATTAATGGACTGGGTACGAAAGATGCCTTTACACTGAAATTAGCATGTCCTGACCTGTTCTCATTAAGCTCTGCAGAGTTATTGAAGAAAATAAGAGCATTAGAAGCAATTAATCTCTTTACCTCAAAAACGAAACTTCAGGCTGTCAGTGAACATCTCCAAGATCAAATTTTAGGATTTCAAACAGGAAATAGAATGAGAGGTAATGCAATGAGAGGAAGAAGTACAGGAGCTAGACAATCGTATGATACACCGCGTTACAGATATGGAGGGAATAATGATGGCACAAGTTATCAAAATAATGTTAATGATCGTGATATTATTGACCGAGAGCGTAGGGCCAATAATTTGTGTTTTTATTGCGGGAAACACGGACACTATATTCGGAATTGTCAGATGAGACAACAAAACAACGAAAAAGAGACGGGGAGTATAGAGATAGGCAAGCCCCATATGCGAGACAGGCAAACGAACCGACAGCACCAACAGCACACACTCCGCCTTGAGCAGCTGTGATTGTATCGAGTGCTAAACGATTTTCGATTGTGAATTGTCTAATAAGGGCAACTTCTGCACTTAATGATTGAAACCCTAACGCAGTAGCATTTGCTAGGTTAACCACGTCCCTTCTTGTTAATGCTATCAAGAAATGATTGTCATATATTAACTCTGTATTCCAAAATAGAGTCTTGAAATACATTTGGGAATGCGAAAAAATCCTATGGTCGTCGTCTAACGCGTAATATTTTTCTGCTAATCCTGTCGGATCTTTGTTTTGTAGATGAATGTAACCCGTAACGTCGGAAACCTCCCGCTTCTCCTTCTTCCAACTGTGGTTTCCTTTCCTAAGTTCTACAGGTTCTACGATGTAAATTAGTTCATTCATCGTGCAAACTCCACAACGACCTATAAAATTTCTGGGAAGAGAAGTCCAAATGTTTCTCCCACAACACCAAAAAAATCCAGGAATTGTAATTGTTCCTAAAACTGCGATTCTTCGGTACTCATTAGGTTCCCCTAATATTTTAATACACTGCTGTTCAGGAATTTCTTTCGTGTTAGGATGTTGTTTTCCAATCTTGAGGAATTTAATACTAAAGTCTGTTACTAACATTTCAATGGTACAGAATCCGGTTAATCATGTGCATGTCCACTCAGCTAATCGACGGAGACCTAGGTTTGCATCTTCATTGTCTGATACTTCTACATCTAGTTCTGATGAAGGTCCCATGGGACAGGTGGATTAAAAGATGTGCAGGAGAAATTCAATGTGACAGGGTCAAGATCATGTAGGAAACGACAAGGGATAAGTTTAGAACCATGCTATCATGACAAAGAATAATGTGGTCGCCCCAAAGATTTGGCTGGCAGTATTTTGATGAGGGGATCGCAGAGGAATTTTGTCCTGGTAAAGAAACAGCCACCAGGTTTTCGCCTCTGCCATGATTAAGCATTGTTATTATTTTATATACTCTTTAACTAATATATTCTTATATAATCATCATTTAAAGTGTATTCCATCCTATCACAGTATATTGCATGTTAGACTGTATCTCAACCATGATAAAAAAAGGGAGGATTGATAGGTTTGGTATGTGTGCATGCAGATGTTTGAATGTATCTTATCTATTCTAAGGACTTTCTAGAGACCTAGCTTAGAATGGGCACAACTTTCACACAGAGGAATTGGAGCCAAGAATGTGAGAATCTATTAGGAGCACGTGCCATAAAAGGTGTAGTTTGAGAGTAAAACTTGTTCACTGAAATAGATGTCTCATGCTGTGTAAGCACAAAAAGTGTTTAAAAGGTATTCACTGTGATGTATATGGGGTTCATCCTTGGGCAGACGTGTCTGTATGCTCATGGTTGTTCCAGTGTCATGAAAGTTTGTTCACTGTTTGAATAAAGCTGCACTTGATTTGTAATCATCGGACTGGTCGTCATCTTTGAGGTCTCCCAACATCATTTCTGAATCATCACCCGATATCAAGTGTGTGTGTATTTCCTCATTTTTACAATCAGGAAGAAACATATTTATTTTATTAGCTTTATTTAACTTTAATATACTTTTATAAGGTTTATCTGAAGGGTTTCATTATACTGATTCCCAAACGACTGAATGCCTAAATCTGAGTCAACTTTTTAAGTTAAGTGGGACTTTTCATCTGTGTTAAATGATTTCTCAACACAAAGACAGACAGTGTTTCTAACCATAGGTTCAGTTCAGTTTGTCGAGATGGCTGCAGATACTGTCGCTGCTCCACGTTTGAGCTTGAATGTGAGATATACCAGAAACGGTGAAGAGAACGTCGGAGAGGAAGAGGAGAATAAGGTGGAGATCTTAGAGGATGAAGAGGATTATGCTGAACTCGAGCCACAAAGAGCCAGTACGTCTGAAATGATGACTGTTGTAAAGGGGAAGTTCATCTCAGCTTCTGTGAGGCTTTATTTAAACTAGTTATTGAGTGTTAATTCACAATTAATCAATCCACCATTATGTACCATTCACTGTGAGTGTTTATCAGGTGTCTTGGTGATGTAATGAGTGAGTGAGTCTTGATTCTTATCGGTCAAACTTTAAACAAACAATAAAACATGTTCTGGATGTATTTTGTCTCTGTAGGACCACACAGCCCTGCAGCCAGCAACAGAAGATGCTTCAGAGCTACTGTAGTGATTCTGGGAGGGTTTTATCTTCTGGTATTGGCTGGACTCTTCATTTGCAGTGAGTAATTATGTTTTTAATACAAACTGTTATACCTTAAAGGAGAAATATCATGAAATACTTTTTCAGTGCTTGAGCAAATACGTTTGGGTATTTGGAGTGCCTACTAATCCCAACTGTGTAATAAGACAACCCAGTCAGCTTTTTATAGGTTGCCTAGATCATAAAACATGTGATTCAACAAGCCATTCACATTTGACTCCTCTGCCTCTTTCTCATGCAGGTTCATTAGAAAATACCGCCCCCATCTAAGTATCTCCACCCACGGCTTAACCACTAACTATTCTTTTTCATAAGCCAATCAGAGCAGATTTTTTTTTTGGAAGGGGTGCGTAATTTGTGCAATTTTTGTCCGATAAAAATTCTTTTAATAACTCTTTGGTCTAGGAGGAGCTTTCAAAAAAAGGTTTATGATAAATCACGATTTTTCGTGCATAAATGTTTCGGCGTTGGCCTATATTAGGAGATTCAGCTGAATTTAGGGAAAGCGTGGATATGTGTATTATATGCGATGTACGGTTTGGGAGTTATAATGCCAAACACGGTTTTTTTCTGATATAGCGCCACCTAGTGGTGGAAGTGGCTGAATATTTCTGTCCAGCCTGGAACACCTCCCTAGGGAGGCATCCAGGGGGCATCCTTACCAGATGCTCAAACCACCTCAACTGGCTCCTTTCAACGTGAAGGAGTAGAGGCTCTACTCCGAGCTCCTCATGGATGACTGAGCTTCTCACCCTATCTCTAAGGGAGACGCCAGCCACTCTCCTGAGGAAACCCATTTCGGGCGCTTGTACCCTGGATCTCGTTCTTTCGGTCATGACCCAGCCTTCATGACCATAGGGGAGGGTAGGAACGAAAACTGACCGGTAGATCGAGAGCGAAAGCGATAAAAACTCCTATGCGCTGTTGGCCTGTAAAGACAATTTATTTGTATATTAAAGAAAAAAAATCTGAACGGCCCAAATTTTTAAAAAATGGCGCGGCCCCTCAGGCATTTGCCAGAATTGCCAGATGGCAATCCGCCCCTGCTTGGGGTAAGGACTTATTCCCTACATGGAGTAGGCACTCCATCAGCTTCCTGCTGTTGTATGTCGACGAGTCGTCCCAGCCTTACCTGTGTTACTGTTTCCCTGTTTGTTCCGTTATGTTTTACCCGTGTTCTTTCTGTGTTCTTTGTTTTGTTTTTCTAGTTTCCTGTGTATGTTTTGATGCTTCGGATTCTTGTTTTACTTTGTAGTCTCTGTTTCTCCTGTCATGTCTTGTTTTACTTCCTTCCTTCCTTTCTGTTTGTCCGTCCATCAGCACTCTCGTCACCTGTCCCTCATTTCTATCATCATTACCTTGTGTATTTAGTTTCTGTGCTTTCTTTGTCTGTTGTCCGATCTTTGTCGTTACATGTGTCATTCCGTGTCATTCCCTGTATCATTTCCTGAGTCATTTCCTGCATTTCTTGCATCACACTGCAGACCCCTCACATTCTTGTTGAGTCTAAGCAGCTCCCTGATTTTGCTGCTGAACCTAGACTGTTGTCATCCCCAGTCTCAACTCAACATTTACAGTCTCCTGGTTTACAGTCCCAAGTTGCTGTGCTCCTGTTTCTTCCCGCAGACATTTCTGACTGCCCTGCAGCTGCTGTGTTCCCCAGATTCAGTTTTACAACTGCCTGCCCCTGATAAGCCACAGCATCAACAGGAATTAGCTTTGCCTCAGCAGTCCCTGGAGTCCCCAGCTGCCCTGTTGCTGGCTTCCAGCCCTGCTGATCTGTCACCTGTCTCAGGTCTCAGGCCTTCATTTTGAGGGCCTTTGTCGCCGGTCGCCTGTTTAGCTTTTCAGAGGTCTTCACCTCTGGAGGCCTTCGCTGCAAGTCTTGCCTTAGCCCCAGGCTTCCAGAGGGGTCCTTTAGTTTAAAGCAGAATGATTCATTGTTGTTTGTCTGTTTCTTATTTTTTTGTGGTTTTCACCAGATATAATTATGTCCTTTTGCTCTTTTAAAGTGTACAATGTTATACAATTCTTATTTTTTATTTTATCATTACCTTTCTCTATGTGACGGTACTTATTTATGTCATGTGTTGCTAGAGAGTGAATCAATCCATACAGCCTTAAACCTTATTTTATATTTCCGTCACTTTGCTGCAGACCAGATACAACCAACTGAGCAGCAACTACAGCCAGATCCAGAGGAAAGTTTCTGGTAAGAAAGGTTTCAAATCACCATAACACACAGGATCAAACTTCACACTGTCCATTAAGCATACATAATCTCAAACTGTCTTACTTTCATTTATTGCTGTTTATCTCAAGACATATCCGTCGAAAACAGTCAGTTACAGGATGAAGTAAGGGAACTGAAGTGCAGAATTAAAGGTGAGAAAGTTTAAAATCAGTAAACACCTGTATTATACATATTTACATCACAGAACTTGATTGTGTATTTACCGTTGATTAAACAGTTTCATGCTGTTAAACTGTTTTGCTGAATATGTGAATATTTCTGTTAGAGACGGTCACTTACTAATGAGATGTAAAACCTAAATTATGTACAGAGTTAACATCCTGACAGGGAAACATGACAGAGGCAAGAAAGATCTTTAAATAGTGAAACTACATTTGTTTGATTTTAAGAGAAGCTTTGTCCTGATGGATGGAAGAGTTTTGGATGCAGTTGTTACTTTAAATCTGAGAAAAAGGACTATTGGTTTGGAAGCAAAGATGACTGAGCAAAGAGGAGCACATCTGGTCGTCATAAACAACGAAGAGGAACAGGTGAGTGTTTGTTTCTGAGTGATCTTAGAGAAAAAGAAATTCAATGGAAATATTGAAATATAAAATATAATCACAATTTTAAATGTTACCTTTGAAATGTTAACCATCTAATGAACACTAATGGTGCAGTTCCTCATGCATTCTCTGTTTCTCTGCTGATTATAAATGTCTTTCTTCCCTTCCCTCCGTTACTAAAGTATGTTTACTGTTATGCTGGTGAGTCCAGTCCTCAGTGTGTGGTGGACCGAGGGATCCCTCTTGTGTTTGTTGAGGCTGATTGTCAAAGTGACAAAAACTAAAACTACAGTCTGTCAAGATGTTCCATTTTGGTTGTTTGTTTTATTGAAACTATGTTTGGTTATTTGTGTGATTAGTTTCTGATTCATGCATCATGGGGGAATTTGTTTCTTGCAATACATTTTCTCTTTCCTTCAGATGTAGTCACAAGATGGCTTCACTACAACATAAATGCTGAACGGTGAACAGAGAAATGATTGTTGTCTCTTGCCAACGTCTAGAAGTTTGTCACTGAGCTGAATAAGGATGGAGAGTACTGGACTGGTCTACGGTATGACTGGATACAAGGAGAATGGAAATGGGTCGACGGATCACCGCTGACAGAAACGTGAGACATTTCAAAGGCTTTTGTTTTCATCACAATTCCATCAAAGTCACTTTTTGTCACTAAAATAAGTGCTTTAAATAGAAGGATGTTGGAGTTAAAGCTGCTTTTTTCCAATTTTTTGTCAGTGGCCAACAATTTGGAGCACCCTGTAAACATTATAACTGTATAGTGAAGTCTTAAAGATTTAATATGTGTTAAACTTTCACAGACCTGAAAAGCTACTGTAGTTTAATGCGTGTGACTGAATCAAAATATAAAGTCTATAGGACCGGCTGCTGGGCTTTTAAAAACAGAAAACAAAGAAAGGGTGCCATCTTGGTTAGATATCATAAAACCTGTGATAGCTTGTTTTTTGGGGATGATTCCTGTTAGTAAAAACCTTCAGTGACTGAAAACAGAGATGTGGGAGTAAAGGACAAGGGTTCATTCTGTCACTGGCAGCCGTTACAGATTACATCGATCTACAAAGCTGAATCTTACATAAGTTATTGAAATAATTGTATTAATAACAGATAATATAATAGGTTATGTGAAATTCAACAGTTTACTTTAAATGAATACGAATCAGGAGTTCCAGCCCTGTTTAATAAACAGACGTTTTATTTCAGGTTCTGGGCATCAGGACTGCTTCACAATGATGGTAACTTTAACGCTGCAACATGCTGCGATCAACAAGGAAAATGGACACAAAGAAGAAATGATTACCCTAAGAAGTGGATCTGTGAGAAATAGATTATCTGAACTCTGTGATGACAGAGGGGTGTGTAGTGTTGGGATCAGCTTTGTCAAATCAGACTAATTAACACTTTGCTCAGTAGTTTATTCTGTGCTGCTAAATAACTTGGATTACATAGATATCATCTCTCTGCCCTTCATAGTGCACAATCTGGTTAGAAGTCATGAGCACTTAAGGCCTCTTTACAGCTGCCGTTCCCGACCTGTGGCGCGACAATGTGACGTCAAAATGACAGATCTCGCTGCCGTGCCAGAATTTTTAGTGCGCGACCAGAGGTCATGCACCACTCTATTTTTTTCAGTGGCACGCGACAGCTCGAGGGTAACCGGATGCCAGGACTCTCAGAGTGACTGCAAGTCTCTCTTGTAAACTTACATGTGTTAAAATGAGTCCTTTTATGGTGAATGAAAGGCTTGATCCGACCAAGTACCTCATTGAATCGTTGTACAGACATTCTGAAGTATTTAAAGTGCTTCTCTTCGTCTATCATCCTCATTTGTTTCACAAGGATATTGAACTCACCATATTCATATCTGGCGTTATTCAAAGGACAAACATTCCACTTCTTTTTCTTTGTTTTTTTGCAAGCAGGCTCAAAAGCAGCTGTTCTTCCTCATTCATTGAGTCCAATATTATCTTAGCCACTGTTGACATTGACGTCAATGCTACTGCCAGTTCTGCCGTTGTTTACCTTTTTCTTCTTCTGTGGCTCAGTGGTAGAGCGGTTGCCTGCCAATCGGAAGGTTGGTGGTTCGATCCTTGGCCCTGCAGTCCCATGTCGAAGTGTCCTTGGGCAAGACACTGAACCCCGAGTTGCCCCCGATGCTGCGCATCGGAGTGTAAATGTGTGTGAATGATTATCTGATGAGCAGGTGGCACCTTGTACGGCAGCCTCGGCCACAGTGTATGAATGTGTGTGAATGGTGGATGGTTCCTGTACAATGTTAAAGCGCTCTGAGTAGTCGTTGAGACTAGAAAAGCGCTATATAAGAACAGTCCATTTACATTTAGTCTATAGAAATAGCAAAGTCGGTAGCCTTTCCTCATTAGCGCCAGCTTTGTTCAGGAGAAGACTGCAGCTAATGTCACGACCACCACGCAGGAGTATAAATAGTTACGGCGCTCCCATGACTTCACACTGTCGCGCGACAGGTCGGGAATGGCGAGTATACTGCTTGCTTCACTCTGTAGTCTTACAGGATTATAATAGTAAAAGCAACATTTTACAAACACTTAAAATAAAACTCCTCCATTTCCCCTCCCTAATGCGTGTTTTACAGTAGCCACAGCCAAGCTGGCGCGCACCATCTTCACATCAAAATGACCTAGATCTGGCTGGCGCGCCCGGATTTATAGTGCACGAGCAGAGGTCACGCACCACTCTTTTTTTTTCTCAGCGGCACGCAACAAAGCGGAAACAGGAAACATGAAATAGCTCCTGGGCAACCGGATGCCAGGACTCTCAGAGTGACTGCAAGTCTTTCTTGTAAACTTACTGGGTTAAGATGAGTTATTTTATGGTGAATGAAAGGCTTGATCCCACCAAGTAGTTCATCCAATCAGATCGTAGCGTTGACGTCAATGCTGCTGCCAGTTCTGCCGTTGTTTATCTTTCTCTTCTTCTTCTAGTCCGTAGAAAGAGCAAAGTCGTTAGCCTTTCCTCATTAGCGCCACCTCTATTCAGGACAAGACTGCAACTAGTGTCGCGACCACCAGTGCGGGTATAAACAGTTACGCCGATTCCATGACGTCACACTTGCGCACAGGTGAGCCCGGCTATCTGTGAAATATGCAGAGAGGAATAAGGAGATTGCGCTTACGTATGAGCTCTAAGGTGCCGAAACAGGCACGATTGATATTATGTGAATTTATCCCCGGTAGTACCGGCCTAATCCGGTTGGTACCCTGAAATGTACAGAGTTTGGTACCCCACCCTAAACCCAACCAGGGTTGCAGGTGTTTCAGAGGTAATGCAGTAACTCTGGGAGGGTTTTATCTCTGGAAGGTAACGGACATCCGGCCGATAAGAGTGAAATCCGGCAGATTTTCCATCGGCAACTGAGCAAATGAAAATGGATATAGACTAGTTTAATGACAAATTTTTATTTAATAATCTCAAAAGTGTTTATAATAACATCTGGACGTTTCAGATCCAAACCAGTGAAGGCAGATCTCAGAAAACGTCCAGGTTCAGTTTGAGTTTTCCCAGTTTTCCCAGTAAGTCCAGTCCGGTCCGAGCAGCCAGCAGAGACACCATGTCGTTGCAGCCGGAGTTCACTGCCACGTCGTACGCAGTCTGCCCACCAGCGTTCCTCCGCCGCACACCAGCCTGACAGCTGGAACCCACACCAGACACATCTCTACTTTATCTACATTAATCATGTATTAGAGCTGTCCAGACACCAGACACATCTCTACTTTATCTACATTCATTAATGTATTAGAGCTGTCCAGACACCAGACACATCTCTTCTTTATCTACATTAATCATGTATTGGGGCCGTCCAGAATACGTCGCTGGGACGTCCTGTTGTGTTCTTTACCCACCAAATGTAGACTTTATATTTCACTGTTCCTGTTTTCTATTAGATCTTAAATTAAATTAAATATAAATTAAACGTCAAAACACTTAAGCACAAAAAAGCGATAAAATGTGAGAAAAGTTGCAAAATCCAGAAGAAACTTGAACCTTTTCAACAGCTCAAAACAGGATTTTAATTTGTTTTTAACTCTGAGACGAGACATCAGAACTACAACTCTGCTCTGAGTCATTTAGTGTCTTTTAACTCATTATGTGTTTCTGTTTATTGGGCGTTTGTGTCTCTTTGTGTTGGTCTATAGTCATGTGACCTGTTAACGGAGGCGTGGCCTGGTTTCAGCAGATGTTTACAGCATCTGGAGGATTCTGCCAGGCTGATGGCCCTCAATCAATTTCTCTGAGTCTTAAAGCGTAGATGCGTAATAAAAGTGACAAAATCATTGAGAAAAACAAACAAAAAAGACAAAAACTTCAAAATTAGCGGAAAAAAAGTCAAGAAAAGAGTCATAATGTCACCAAAAAAAAGCGCTAAAAACTTCCAAAAATAGTGAGTGTGTGTTTCTACCTGAGCAGGACCCGAGCACACTGCAGACCTTCAGATCCCAGAGCTGCAGCGTCATGCAGAGCTGTGTTCTTCATCCTGATGAAGAGAAAGAGGAGATTTTAACATTTAATGTTCCTGAAGCTGTGACTGTATTTTCTAAGCAAGGTAACATCTGCCATTCCTCCATGTGTTATTGAGGACGTTTGTCCACCAGACTCCATGTAAATAATCAGGACTTTTAGCGTGTATAGAGCCAGTATATCTCCACCAGACTCCATGTAAATAATCAGGACTTTTAGCGTTTATAGAGCCAGCATATCTCCACCAGACTCCATGTAAATAATCAGGACTTTTAGCGTGTATAGAGCCAGCATATCTCCACCAGACTCCATGTAAATAATCAGGACTTTTAGCGTGTATAGAGCCAGCATATCTCCACCAGACTCCATGTAAATAATCAGGACTTTTAGCGTGTATAGAGCCAGCATATCTCCACCAGACTCCATGTAAATAATCAGGACTTTTAGCGTGTATAGAGCCAGCATATCTCCACCAGACTCCATGTAAATAATCAGGACTTTTAGCGTGTATAGAGCCAGCATATCTCCACCAGACTCCATGTAAATAATCAGGACTTTTAGCGTGTATAGAGCCAGCATATCTCCACATGTAAATGGGTGAATTAAGGGTTTATTTCAACCAAACCAGAGTGGTGATTGTTGGAACAGTGGAAAGATGAACCAAGACGGCTTTTGGTAGTTTTATTTAGTTTCTGTCCACTTTGAATGAAGTTTGTTTTACGATGATAAAAGTCCTGATTATTTACATGGAGTCTGGTGGAGTTTGGTGATGGTGGTCTTACGGTCCAGACTGCTGGTCGACGTCGGCGCCTTGCTGCACTAAGACAGGAAGTACATCATGGTGACCGTTCACCACGGCAACCGCCAGAGCGTGTCGGCCGTCGCCGGCGCAGCAGGAAGGGTCCGCCCCCTGGTGGTTAACGTGGAGACAAACGCAGAGTTAAGTGACCGAGGAGGCTGCTGATTGGAAGAAGTATCTAGATCCTTGTAAGTATCATCAGGAAAATGTACTTAGTTACATTGTACCTGATCCAGGAGCTGCTGCACGACGCTGATCTGACCCCGACCAGGACCGAGCTCAGCCAGCAGCTGCACGTCCTTCACCTGGACAAGGAGAACCAATCAGAGAGCAGCATTCATCTCTGACTGAACAGCAAATCAGACAGCAGCACAAGTTTGTTTCCCTCAGGTGAGTTTTCATCAAACTTCCAACAGGAAACACTAACTCTATATAAATATATAAATGCATGCGTGCGTGCGTGTAGTGAGATTTTCTTACCGGAGGCTTGGGTGTCAGGTTTGGTTTGGAAGCTTTCGTCAGAGCTGTGGAACGATCCCTTCCTGTCAGACATACAGACAAACCCACTGAGGAACTGAGTTCTGGCTACGTCTTACCAATAAACTGTGAACTACGGCAGTAGTGTGGACTAGAGGGCAGTAGTGTGGACTGGAGGGCAGTAGTGTGGACTAGAGGGCAGTAGTGTGGACTAGAGGGCGGTAGTGTGGACTAGAGGGCAGTAGTGTGGACTAGAGGGCAGTAGTGCGGACTAGAGGGCAGTAGTGCAGACTAGAGGGCAGTAGTGTGGACTAGAGGGCAGTAGTGTGGACTGGAGGGCAGTAGTGTGGACTAGAGGGCAGTAGTGTGGACTAGAGGGCAGTAGTGTGGACTAGAGGGCAGTAGTGTGGACTAGAGGGCAGTAGTGTGGACTAGAGGGCAGTAGTGTGGACTAGAGGGCAGTAGTGTAGACTAGAGGGCAGTAGTGTGGACTAGAGGGCGGTAGTGTGGACTAGAGGGCAGTAGTGCGGACTAGAGGGCGGTAGTGTGGACTAGAGGGCGGTAGTGTGGACTAGAGGGCGGTAGTGTGGACTAGAGGGCAGTAGTGCGGACTAGAGGGCAGTAGTGCAGACTAGAGGGCAGTAGTGTGGACTAGAGGGCAGTAGTGCAGACTAGAGGGCAGTAGTGTGGACTAGAGGGCAGTAGTGTAGACTAGAGGGCAGTAGTGTGGACTGGAGGGCAGTAGTGTGGACTAGAGGGCAGTAGTGTGGACTAGAGGGCAGTAGTGTGGACTAGAGGGCAGAAGTGTGGACTAGAGGGCAGTAGTGTAGACTAGAGGGCAGTAGTGCAGACTAGAGGGCAGTAGTGTGGACTGGAGGGCAGTAGTGTGGACTGGATGGCAGTAGTGTGGACTAGAGGGCAGTAGTGAGGACTAGAGGGCAGTAGTGTGGACTAGAGGGCAGTAGTGTGGACTAAAGGGCAGTAGTGAGGACTAGAGGGCAGTAGTGAGGACCAGAGGGCAGTAGTGCAGACTACAGGGCAGTAGTGCGGACTAGAGGGCAGTAGTGCAGACTAGAGGGCAGTAGTGTGGACTGGAGGGCAGTAGTGTGGACTGGAGGGCAGTAGTGCGGACTAGAGGGCAGTAATGTGGACTAGAGGGCAGTAGTGGGGACTAGAGGGCAGTAGTGTGGACTAGAGGACAGTAGTGTGGACTAGAGGGCAGTAGTGTGGACTAGAGGGCAGTAGTGAGGACCAGAGGGCAGTAGTGCAGACTACAGGGCAGTAGTGCGGACTAGAGGGCAGTAGTGCAGACTAGAGGGCAGTAGTGTGGACTGGAGGGCAGTAGTGTGGACTGGAGGGCAGTAGTGCGGACTAGAGGGCAGTAATGTGGACTAGAGGGCAGTAGTGGGGACTAGAGGGCAGTAGTGTGGACTAGAGGACAGTAGTGCAGACTAGAGGGCAGTAGTGCAGACTAGAGGGCAGTAGTGCAGACTAGAGGGCAGTAGTGCGGACTAGAGGGCAGTAGTGCAGACTAGAGGGCAGTAGTGTGGACTAGAGGACAGTAGTGCAGACTAGAGGGCAGTAGTGCGGACTAGAGGGCAGTAGTGCAGACTAGAGGGCAGTAGTGCAGACTAGAGGGCAGTAGTGCGGACTAGAGGGCAGTAGTGCAGACTAGAGGGCAGTAGTGTGGACTAGAGGGCAGTAGTGCAGACTAGAGGGCAGTAGTGTGGACTAGAGGGCAGTAGTGCAGACTAGAGGGCAGTAGTGTGGACAAGAGGGCAGTAGTGCAGACTAGAGGGCAGTAGTGTGGACTAGAGGGCAGTAGTGCAGACTAGAGGGCAGTAGTGCAGACTAGAGGGCAGTAGTGCAGACTAAAGGGCAGTAGTGTGGACTAGAGGGCAGTAGTGCAGACGAGAGGGCAGTGGTGCAGACGAGAGGGCAGTAGTGCAGACTAAAGGGCAGTAGTGTGGACTAGAGGGCAGTAGTGCAGACTAGAGGGCAGTAGTGTGGACTAGAGGGCAGTGGTGCAGACGAGAGGGCAGTAGTGCAGACTAGAGGGCAGTGGTGCAGACGAGAGGGCAGTAGTGCAGACTAGAGGGCAGTAGTGTGGACTAGAGGGCAGTAGTGCAGACTAGAGGGCAGTAGTGTGGACTAGAGGGCAGTGGTGCAGACGAGAGGGCAGTAGTGCAGACTAGAGGGCAGTGGTGCAGACGAGAGGGCAGTAGTGCAGACTAGAGGGCAGTAGTGTGGACTAGAGGGCAGTAGTGTGGACTAGAGGGCAGTAGTGTGGACTAGAAGGCAGTAGTGTTGACTAGAGGGCGGTAGTGTGGACTAGAGGGTGGTAGTGTGGACTAGAGGGTGGTAGTGTTGACTAGAGGGCAGTAGTGTGGACTAGAGGGCAGTAGTGTTGACTAGAGGGCGGTAGTGTGGACTAGAGGGCAGTAGTGTGGACTAGAGGGTGGTAGTGTTGACTAGAGGGCGGTAGTGTGGACTAGAGGGCAGTAGTGTGGACTAGAGGGTGGTAGTGTTGACTAGAGGGCGGTAGTGTGGACTAGAGGGCAGTAGTGTTGACTAGAGGGCGGTAGTGTGGACTAGAGGGTGGTAGTGTGGTAGAAAGTGTCTGATGGTTCTTACTGCTGTCGGCAGATCTCTCCGTGATGCTGCTCAGAGTCTCGGTCCGACCTGCAGGATCAGCACCGTCTGCTGCTGGACCCACCTGAGGACAACATGTCCACCCTTTAGGTTACATGTTAGAGGACAGACCTGACTGTACTCCAGTGTTTCTACAACATGTCCACCCTTTAGGTTACATGTTAGAGGACAGACCTGACTGTACTCCAGTGTTTCTACAACATGTCCACCCTTTAGGTTACATGTTAGAGGACAGACCTGACTGTACTCCAGTGTTTCTACAACATGTCCACCCTTTAGGTTACATGTTAGAGGACAGACCTGACTTTACTCCAGTGTTTCTGCAACATGTCCACCCTTTAGGTCAGTGCTTCCCAACCGTTTTACCTTGGTGCCCCTCCTACTTATGTCTAAGAAAAGCTGAGCCCCCCCCGACCCCCCGAAACCAAAGTTGAGGTAACTCTCCAGATAGAGCCTTACTTTCAGCACTTTGACGTTTCTCCGCCATGTTTAATTCATAAAATAGTGATGCCGTGGCAGCAGGAAAGACGAGGATGATAGCAGCTAACAGCTAGCAGCTAGCAGCTAACAGCTAGCAGATAGCAGCTAACAGCTAGCAGATAGCAGCTAGCAGCTGACCTGATGACATGAGGGTCCCAGGTTAAAAGGTCCCAGAGGTTTGGCCTACTAAGTAGCCTGTCTACAATTT
Organism: Perca schrenkii; assembly: GCA_025617405.1. Taxonomy (NCBI): domain Eukaryota; kingdom Metazoa; phylum Chordata; class Actinopteri; order Perciformes; family Percidae; genus Perca; species Perca schrenkii. The sequence continues at coordinate 42,557,124 of CM046788.1, forward strand.
TAAGCGAGAACAAAAATATATAGTTTTTATACAGACTTTTGTATACATTATATATTCTAGTGTATTATCATAATTTGTTTAACATGTGCAAATATCTTTTTTTTTACCTTAAACCAGATAAAGACTTGCGCACCCCCTGTGATCTTTGCCGTCCCCCTAAGGGGTGCCCGGACCCCAGGTTGGGAATCACTGCTTTAGGTTACAGACCTGTGGTTCTTCCCGTGCTGCCGACACAAAGCTGACGGTCACGCTGACTTCGTAGCGATCTTCCTGGATCACGGCAGAAACCATCTGAAGGAGAACACAACATGTCAGCTGACACACAGGAGGTAAGGCCCTGCAGCTGGACATGTGACTACGATCACAGGGTCAAAATTTTAAATGAAAACTTGTCAACACTTGTCACTTTACCCAACATTTTTTGTCGATTTTTTCCAGTGATCTTTTCCAACATTTTTGTCACTTTATGTCAACATTCTTTTGTCATTTTTCTTTTCTTGAAATACGATAACTTTAAATAAAACACCAAATTCAATAAAAGTAGTGAACTGATCATTTATTTTACTTGTGAAGAGCATCATATGGAACCATCCACGTTATTTTCTTTGACAACTTGGTTGAAAGAAAACCCAAATTTCTGATATAGAAACTTGAACTTAAAAAATTGGTCAAATTTGACCCGAGCACAACAGAATTGAATCACGGCAGAAACCATCTGAAGGAGAACGCCACACGTCAGCTGGACATGTGACCACGATGCCTGCTACTCTCTCCTCTGAAAACCAGGGACTTAACATGTTAACCCTTGTGTTGTCTTCCCGTAACTTTTTGTTTTTTTTTGGGTCAAAGTTAAAAATTTTGTTGTTCTTTTTCGACACGTGTCACTTTCCGGTTGTTTTTGTCAATTTTTTTCATTTTTTCTGTCACTATTTCTAATGTTTTTGTTGATTTATTTCCAGCGATTTTTTTAAAATGTTTTTGTCGATTTTCTTTTCTCGCTTTTTTGAAACATTTTCCAACATTTTTTCCAACGTGCTTTTATCTTTTTTTTTTCTTTAAATACGATAAAATTAAATAAAACACCCAACTTTAATGAAAGTAGTGAATCATTTACTGATCATTTATTTTACTTGTGAAGAGCGTTGTATGGAACCATCCACGTTAGTTTCTTTGACAATTTGGTTGAAAGAGGACAACTCGAGGGTTAATGGAACGGTATATTTCTGTGATCAGGTCCGTGTTACGTACCCTGCCCATCCGCGGCTCTCCCAGCAGGGCCCTGAAGGCACCGTTGTTCTGAGCGTAACTCCTCAGGTGAGCACACACGTGATCCAACTGCTTCCTCCAGTAGCCTGAGGAAAGGATGACATCACACTCCTTTACTTTACACACTCAACGAGACTACACAGCTACGAACTAGCCTTCTCTTTGTCACAGTTGTTCCAATACCGATCTGACGAGCCTTGAGACTCTGCTGGTATCAGTGTTGTTGGGTCTATGTGTGATCTAATGCCACGTAAGTCATCATCACGCTTTAGGGTTGCCAGTTCTTGCCAGTTTGGTATCCCTTCCTACAGAGGTACATGTCTAGCTTTAGGGTTGCCAGTTGTTGCCAGTTTGGTATCCCTTCCTACAGAGGTACGTGCCTAGCTTTAGGGTTGCCAGTTCTTGACAGTTTAATATCCCTTCCTACAGAGGTACGTGCCTAGCTTTAGGGTTGCCAGTTCTTGACAGTTTAATATCCCTTCCTACAGAGGTACATGTCTAGCTTTAGGGTTGCCAGTTGTTGCCAGTTTGGTATCCCTTCCTACAGAGGTACGTGCCTAGCTTTAGGGTTGCCAGTTCTTGACAGTTTAATATCCCTTCCTACAGAGGTACATGTCTAGCTTTAGGGTTGCCAGTTCTTGACAGTTTAATGTCCCTTCCTACAGAGGTACGTGCCTAGCTTTAGGGTTGCCAGTTCTTGACAGTTTAATATCCCTTCCTACAGAGGTACATGTCTAGCTTTAGGGTTGCCAGTTGTTGCCAGTTTGGTATCCCTTCCTACAGAGGTACGTGCCTAGCTTTAGGGTTGCCAGTTGTTGCCAGTTTGGTATCCCTTCCTGCAGAGGTACGTGCCTAGCTTTAGGGTTGCCAGTTTGGTATCCCTTCCTACAGAGGTATGTGCCTAGCTTTAGGGTTGCCAGTTTGGTATCCCTTCCTACAGAGGTATGTGCCTAGCTGTACGGTTGCCAGTTGTGTACAGTTTGGTATCCCTTCCTGCAGAGGTATCTGTCTAGTTTTAGGGTTGCCAGTTTGATATCCCTTCCTACAGAAGTGTGTGCATAGCTTTAGGGTTGCCAGTTGTTGCCAGTTTAGTATCCCTTCCTACAGAGATACGAGCTTAGCTTAAGGGTTGCCAGTTGTGTACAGTTTGGTATCCCTTCCTACAGAGGTAAGTGCCTAGCTGTAGGGTTGCCAGTTGTGTTCAGTATCAGTAGTATGTTACCTCTGCCGGGGCTGATGGCGGTCAGCAGCGGCTGGCGCTCTCTGGTCACCTGCTGGCTGTTGAGTTGTTGTTGCTCCTTCCTCCGCAGCTCAGTGGCTGATGGGTAATAGAGTCCAACGGTCTGCGTGGCCTGCTCGGTGATGGCTAACTTAGCGTTAGCGGCGGGACCAGAGACGGGCACGGCCTGCCAGGTGGCATCATGGGAAGTTGGTGCTGAAGCCTGCTCACATACACACACACACACATACAGACACACACGTACAGACACACACACAAACACATACAGACAAGTACACACACACACAGACACACACACAGACACACACACACACACACACACACAGACACACACACACACATACAGACACACACACATACACACAAGTACACACACACACACACGTACAGACACACACACACACACACACGTACAGACACACACACAAACACATACAGACACACACACACATACACACAAGTACACACACACACACATACAGACACACACACACATACACACAAGTACACACACACACGTACAGACACACACACACACACACACATACAGACACACACACACACACACATACAGACACACACACACACATACACACAAGTACACACACACACGTACAGACACACACACACACACACACATACAAACACACACGCACATACAGACAGATACACGTACAGACACACACACAGACACACACACACAAACACATACAGACACACACACACACACACACACACGTACAGACACACACACACACACACACATACAGACACACACGCACACACACACACACATACAGACAGATACACGTACAGACACACACACACATACACACAAGTACACACACACACACACACACGTACACACACACACACAAAAGGTTACACTTGTCTCGACACAAATCTTTGGTCTGAACTGGACTTTAGTTTTATATTTTATTTTATTTGCGCGGATCATATTTGTGTTATGATCGTGTGAGTGACGTGGTGTCACCTGCTTTGTGGCGGCGCCCCAGACAGGTGGTGTGATGTCACTACAGGAAGTAGGCGGGGCCTCCTGGAAGACGCCGCAGGCTGCGCAGTAGAAGGCGTACGGGTGTCCGCTCGCTCCGCAGCGCCGACACACCACACAGCTGGCTGCGTGCCCGGGCTGCACATACACACATCACTACATCTCCCACAATGCCTCTCAACATTACACCTCATCTATGAACACGGAGTTTGTTTACATGCACACCAATATTCCACTATTATTTAGGACAATATTCTGAATTTAATACGGGTCATGTAAACAACATATTCTGTTTGGATATTTAGAATAAATAATTTTTCTGAAGATATAATTTTCTGATGAAGACGTGTGTGATATTTCAGTATTATTCAGGTTTTAGAAGCATTCTTTGGACATGTTTACAGCGCATCAATCAGGGTTTTTACTGCAGTTTGTGACAGTTTACAGCTTACGGTCAGCTCTGTGCGTTGCTATGGTTACTGTACACAAACCAAGCAGCCGATAGTTTGCAGGGCAGAGATGCTCGGCCAAAAGAAAAGAAAAGGAGTAACACAGCTACTTTTAAACAGAGCTGCAACGAGAAATACATCTCCAACTATTTTAATAAATCGGTTAATCGTTAAAGTAATTTTTCATGCAAAAATGTCAGAAAAAGCTGCTTTCAGCCTCTCAAATATGGAGATTTCTTGCTTGTATTTGTTTTATATCTGATGAAACTGAATATCTTATAAGAAGAAAACATTTTTAGACATCAGCTTGGACTTTGACAAACTGGGATTGACCTTTGTTTCACTTTATTTTTTAACTATTTCTGACATTTTTCAAACCAAACGTTCAATCTATTAGTTGAGTAAAAAATTGTCAAACATCTTCAAGAAGAAAAGAGGGAGGCTGTGTTCACACGCTCCAACAAGTCCTCCTCCTGTTTTACAAGGCTGCATGAAACAGCAATATCCCTTACATTACCATGGAAACAGCTGAGAGGAATATTGTCTTTTTCTGAATGAAAGCAGCAACTTCATATGACGTGCATGTAAACAACATCAGTGGGAGTGTGTGAGTGTCCTGCTGTGTTTGACGGTACGATGTCTGAGTTCAGGTGTGTGTGTGTGTGTGCGTGTGTGTGTGTGTGTGTGTGTGTGTGCGTTCACCTTTGAGCCGCACCAGTCACAGTATCTGGCATCACCGCGGTTTAAGCGTTTACATCTGGAGCAGGTCAGCATCCTGCTGTCTGCTGGTCGGACAGAGGGGGCGCTGGTCCCCACACACACCAACTGCAGACAAACACACAGAGACACACACACACACACACACACACACACACAGACACACACACACACACGCAGTCACACAGACACACACAGAGAGACACACACTCACACAGAGAGAGAGAGACACACACACACACACACACACACAGAGACACACACACAAAGACACACAGACACACACAGAGACACACACACACAGAGAGACACACACACACAGACACAGACACAGAGACACAGACACACACAGAGAGACACACACACACACACACACACAAACACAGAGACACAGACACACACAGAGAGACACACACACACACACACACAGACACACACACAGACAGACACAGATTTAGCTGTTTCTCTGTGTGTGTGTGTGTGTGTGTGTGTGTGTGTGTGTGTGTGTGTGTGTGTCTCTGTGTGTGTCTGTGTGTCTTTGTGTGTGTGTCTCTGTGTGTGTGTGTGTATGTGTGTGTGTGTGTGTGTGTGTGTGTTACCGGCTGCAGGCGGCTCTCGCAGGTCAAACAGCTGGAGATGTGAGCTGGATTCCCGGTTCCACAGCAAACACACAACACATGGTCCTACACACAGACACACACAACACAGTCACTGCTAACACACAACACATGCTCCTACACACAGACACACACAACACAGTCACTGCTAACACACAACACATGGTCTACACACAGACACACACAACACAGTCACTGCTAACACACAGCACATGCTCCTACACACAGACACACACAACACAGTCACTGCTAACACACAACACATGGTCTACACACAGACACACACAACACAGTCACTGCTAACACACAACACATGGTCTACACACAGACACACACAACACAGTCACTGCTAACACACAGCACATGGTCTACACACAGACACACACAACACAGTCACTGCTAACACACAGCACATGGTCTACACACAGACACACACAACACAGTCACTGCTAACACACAACACATGGTCTACACACAGACACACACAACACAGTCACTGCTAACACACAACACATGGTCTACACACAGACACACACAACACAGTCACTGCTAACACACAACACATGCTCTACACACAGACACACACAACAGTCACTGCTAACACACAACACATGGTCTACACACAGACACACAACACAGTCACTGCTAACACACAGCACATGGTCTACACACAGACACACACAACACAGTCACTGCTAACACACAACACATGGTCTACACACAGACACACACAACACAGTCACTGCTAACACACAACACATGGTCTACACACAGACACACACAACACAGTCACTGCTAACACACAACACATGGTCTACACACAGACACACACAACACAGTCACTGCTAACACACAGCACATGGTCTACACACAGACACACACAACACAGTCACTGCTAACACACAACACATGGTCTACACACAGACACACACAACACAGTCACTGCTAACACACAACACATGGTCTACACACAGACACACACAACACAGTCACTGCTAACACACAACACATGGTCTACACACAGACACACACAACACAGTCACTGCTAACACACAACACATGGTCTACACACAGACACACACAACACAGTCACTGCTAACACACAACACATGGTCTACACACAGACACACACAACACAGTCACTGCTAACACACAACACATGGTCTACACACAGACACACACAACACAGTCACTGCTAACACACAACACATGGTCTACACACAGACACACACAACACAGTCACTGCTAACACACAACACATGGTCTACACACAGACACACACAACACAGTCACTGCTAACACACAACACATGGTCTACACACAGACACACACAACACAGTCACTGCTAACACACAACACATGGTCTACACACAGACACACACAACACAGTCACTGCTAACACACAACACATGGTCTACACACAGACACACACAACACAGTCACTGCTAACACACAACACATGGTCTACACACAGACACACACAACACAGTCACTGCTAACACACAACACATGGTCTACACACAGACACACACAACACAGTCACTGCTAACACACAACACATGGTCTACACACAGACACACACAACACAGTCACTGCTAACACACAACACATGGTCTACACACAGACACACACAACACAGTCACTGCTAACACACAACACATGGTCTACACACAGACACACACAACACAGTCACTGCTAACACACAACACATGGTCTACACACAGACACACACAACACAGTCACTGCTAACACACAACACATGGTCTACACACAGACACACACAACACAGTCACTGCTAACACACAACACATGGTCTACACACAGACACACACAACACAGTCACTGCTAACACACAACACATGGTCTACACACAGACACACACAACACAGTCACTGCTAACACACAACACATGGTCTACACACAGACACACACAACACAGTCACTGCTAACACACAACACATGGTCTACACACAGACACACACAACACAGTCACTGCTAACACACAACACATGGTCTACACACAGACACACACAACACAGTCACTGCTAACACACAACACATGGTCTACACACAGACACACACAACACAGTCACTGCTAACACACAACACATGGTCTACACACAGACACACACAACACAGTCACTGCTAACACACAACACATGGTCTACACACAGACACACACAACACAGTCACTGCTAACACACAACACATGGTCTACACACAGACACACACAACACAGTCACTGCTAACACACAACACATGGTCTACACACAGACACACACAACACAGTCACTGCTAACACACAACACATGGTCTACACACAGACACACACAACACAGTCACTGCTAACACACAACACATGGTCTACACACAGACACACACAACACAGTCACTGCTAACACACAACACATGGTCTACACACAGACACACACAACACAGTCACTGCTAACACACAACACATGGTCTACACACAGACACACACAACACAGTCACTGCTAACACACAACACATGGTCTACACACAGACACACACAACACAGTCACTGCTAACACACAACACATGGTCTACACACAGACACACACAACACAGTCACTGCTAACACACAACACATGGTCTACACACAGACACACACAACACAGTCACTGCTAACACACAACACATGGTCTACACACAGACACACACAACACAGTCACTGCTAACACACAACACATGGTCTACACACAGACACACACAACACAGTCACTGCTAACACACAACACATGGTCTACACACAGACACACACAACACAGTCACTGCTAACACACAACACATGGTCTACACACAGACACACACAACACAGTCACTGCTAACACACAACACATGGTCTACACACAGACACACACAACACAGTCACTGCTAACACACAACACATGGTCTACACACAGACACACACAACACAGTCACTGCTAACACACAACACATGGTCTACACACAGACACACACAACACAGTCACTGCTAACACACAACACATGGTCTACACACAGACACACACAACACAGTCACTGCTAACACACAACACATGGTCTACACACAGACACACACAACACAGTCACTGCTAACACACAACACATGGTCTACACACAGACACACACAACACAGTCACTGCTAACACACAACACATGGTCTACACACAGACACACACAACACAGTCACTGCTAACACACAACACATGGTCTACACACAGACACACACAACACAGTCACTGCTAACACACAACACATGGTCTACACACAGACACACACAACACAGTCACTGCTAACACACAACACATGGTCTACACACAGACACACACAACACTAGTCACTGCAAACACATGCACACACATGATCACACACAGCACACACTGTACACACACATGGTCTAACACTGACATACACAACACAGCACTGCTACACACACATGGTCTACACACAGACACACACAACACAGTCACTGCTAACACACAACACATGGTCTACACACAGACACACACAACACAGTCACTGCTAACACACAACACATGGTCTACACACAGACACACACAACACAGTCACTGCTAACACACAACACATGGTCTACACACAGACACACACAACACAGTCACTGCTAACACACAACACATGGTCTACACACAGACACACACAACACAGTCACTGCTAACACACAACACATGGTCTACACACAGACACACACAACACAGTCACTGCTAACACACAACACATGGTCTACACACAGACACACACAACACAGTCACTGCTAACACACAACACATGGTCTACACACAGACACACACAACACAGTCACTGCTAACACACAACACATGGTCTACACACAGACACACACAACACAGTCACTGCTAACACACACAACACATGGTCTCACACACAGCACACACACACACAACACAGTCACTGCTAACACACAGCACATGGTCTACACACAGACACACACAACACAGTCACTGCTAACACACAACACATGGTCTACACACAGACACACACAACACAGTCACTGCTAACACACAACACATGGTCTACACACAGACACACACACACACACGCAACACATGGGCTACACACAGCACACACAACACAGTCACTGCTAACACACAGCACACACACACACACAACACAGTCACTGCTAACACACAACACATGGTCTACACACAGACACACACAACACAGTCACTGCTAACACACAACACATGGTCTACACACAGACACACACAACACAGTCACTGCTAACACACAGCACATGGTCTACACACAGACACACACAACACAGTCACTGCTAACACACAGCACATGGTCTACACACAGACACACACAACACAGTCACTGCTAACACACAACACATGGTCTACACACAGACACACACAACACAGTCACTGCTAACACACAGCACATGGTCTACACACAGACACACACAACACAGTCACTGCTAACACACAGCACATGGTCTACACACAGACACACACAACACAGTCACTGCTAACACACAACACATGGTCTACACACAGACACACACAACACAGTCACTGCTAACACACAACACATGGTCTACACACAGACACACACAACACAGTCACTGCTAACACACAACACATGGTCTACACACAGACACACACAACACAGTCACTGCTAACACACAGCACATGGTCTACACACAGACACACACAACACAGTCACTGCTAACACACAACACATGGTCTACACACAGACACACACAACACAGTCACTGCTAACACACAACACATGGTCTACACACAGACACACACAACACAGTCACTGCTAACACACAACACATGGTCTACACACAGACACACACAACACAGTCACTGCTAACACACAACACATGGTCTACACACAGACACACACAACACAGTCACTGCTAACACACAGCACATGGTCTACACACAGACACACACAACACAGTCACTGCTAACACACAACACATGGTCTACACACAGACACACACAACACAGTCACTGCTAACACACAACACATGGTCTACACACAGACACACACAACACAGTCACTGCTAACACACAACACATGGTCACTCGGCTTCACTCATCACTAAACATAGTTATCAGATCAACAGACACACTCACACAAAGTAGAGACTGATGGAGAGGTGCGTGCATGTGTGTGTGTGTGTGTGTGTGTGTGTGTGTGTGTGTGTGTGTGTGTACCTGCAGTTTGAGGCTGGCCTGAGGTTGTAACTGAGGCTGGACGGAGGCTTCACAGATCAAACAGGTCTGAGTGTTGGCAGGAACCAGAGCGTTACAGAACACACAGAAGACCGTCTGACAACAAAACACACAAATATGTTCAAATATGTTCAAATATGTTCAAATATGTTCAAATATATTCAAATATATTCAAATATGTTCAAATATGTTCAAATATGTTCAAATATGTTCAAATATGTTCAAATATATTCAAATATGTTCAAATATGTTCAAATATGTTCAAATATATTCCATGTGGCCGACATCTTCTAACGCTGTAGCCCTGTCTGAGGGCGCTGAGAGGATCTCTAGCGTTCATAGTTATACTGACAGCAACACGGTTTTCTAAGCAGTTTCCAAAACAGAACATCTCTACATGTCAATAGTTTTTTAAACCAAACCACTGCATGGATTCTTCAAGTTCTGGGTGTCTTCATGGGGCATTTTGGGGAAGATTTCTGACCATCTTTATCAACTCTAGAGTTGTAAAACATGGTTCAATTTAGCACCAAATCATTGA
>CM046788.1:42575696-42579507 GCA_025617405.1 Perca schrenkii
CTGTGTGTGTGTGTGTGTGTGTGTGTGTGTGTGTGTGTCTGTGTGTGTGTGTGTGTGTCTGTGTGTGTGTCTGTGTACCTGACTGCATGGAGACAGGTGTGTGTGTGTCCACCAGGTTCTTGGCTCTGTGTGTCTGCAGGTGGATGATGGGAATGATGAGCGGAGCCGACACTGCTCCTGCTGCCATGACGACGGCTGTCTGTCAATCAATCAATCAATGAACCAATGAACCAATCAAACATTATAAAGAATAAGAGGGATCAATCTTTAGTTTTCTTGTGATAATTACCTTGTTATCACAAAATAACACAAAAACAAGTATGAGAAAATGGAAATACTCAGGTAAAGTACAACGACCTCAGACTTGTACTTAAGTACACTAACCCTAGGCTACGTGAGTAAATGGACTTAGTTACTTTCCACCACTGGTTGTTGCTGTTTCTTAAAGTACAGACCAGAACAGTTTCACTGTTTCAGCAGCAAACAGGAACCTCTGTCTGGTATTATTATAGCTACTCACACAGGTACAAAGTAACTAAGTACATGTACTCCAGTACTCTCCTTCAGTCCAAATGTTGAGGTATTTGTACTTTACTTGAGTCTTTTCTTTTCATGTTACTTTCTACTTCTACTCCAAAACATTTCAGAGAGAAATATTGGACTTTTTACTCCACTACATTCATCTGTTCCAGCTTTAGTTACTAGTTACTTTAGTTACTCCACTACATTCATCTGTTCCAGCTTTAGTTACTAGTTACTTTAGTTACTCCACTACATTCATCTGTTCCAGCTTTAGTTACTAGTTACTTTAGTTACTCCACTACATTCATCTGTTCCAGCTTTAGTTACTAGTTACTTTAGTTACTCCACTACATTCATCTGTTACAGCTTTAGTTACTAGTTACTTTAGTTACTCCGCTACATTCATCTGTTCCAACTTTAGTTACTAGTTACTTTAGTTACTCCACTACATTCATATGTTCCAGCTTTACTTACTAGTTACTTTAGTTACTCCACTACATTCATCTGTTACAGCTTTAGTTACTACTTACTTTAGTTACTCCACTACATTCATCTGTTACAGCTTTAGTTACTAGTTACTTTAGTTAATCAACTACATTCATCTGTTCCAGCTTTAGTTACTAGTTACTTTAGTTACTAGTTACTTTAGTTACTCCACTACATTCATGTGTTCCAGCTTTAGTTACTACTTACTTTAGTTACTCAAATACATTCATCTGTTACAGCTTTAGTTACTAGTTACTTTAGTTACTCCACTACATTCATCTGTTCCAGCTTTAGTTACTAGTTACTTTAGTTACTCCACTACATTCAGCTGTTACAGCTTTAGTTACTAGTTACTTTAGTTACTCCACTACATTCATCTGTTCCAGCTTTAGTTACTAGTTACTTTAGTTACTCCACTACATTTATCTGTTCCAGCTTTAGTTACTAGTTACTTAAGTCACTCCACTACATTCATCTGTTCCAGCTTTAGTTACTAGTTACTTTAGTTACTCCACTACATTCATCTGTTACAGCTTTAGTTACTACTTACTTTAGTTACTCCACTACATTCATCTGTTACAGCTTTAGTTACTAGTTACTTTAGTTACTCCACTACATTCATCTGTTACAGCTTTAGTTACTAGTTACTTTAGTTACTCCACTACATTCATCTGTTCCAGCTTTAGTTACTAGTTACTTTAGTTACTCCACTACATTCATCTGTTACAGCTTTAGTTACTAGTTACTTTAGTTACTCCACTACATTCATCTGTTCCAGCTTTAGTTACTAGTTACTTTAGTTACTCCACTACATTCATCTGTTCCAGCTTTAGTTACTAGTTACTTTAGTTACTCCACTACATTCATCTGTTACAGCTTTAGTTACTAGTTACTTTAGTTACTCCACTACATTCATCTGTTACAGCTTTAGTTACTAGTTACTTTAGTTACTCCACTACATTCATCTGTTACAGCTTTTAGTTACTAGTTACTTTAGTTACTCCACTACATTCATCTGTTACAGCTTTAGTTACTAGTTACTTTAGTTACTCCACTACATTCATCTGTTCCAGCTTTAGTTACTAGTTACTTTAGTTACTCCACTACATTCATCTGTTACAGCTTTAGTTACTAGTTACTTTAGTTACTCCACTACATTCATCTGTTCCAGCTTTAGTTACTAGTTACTTTAGTTACTCCACTACATTCATCTGTTACAGCTTTAGTTACTAGTTACTTTAGTTACTCCACTACATTCATCTGTTACAGCTTTTAGTTACTAGTTACTTTAGTTACTCCACTACATTCATCTGTTACAGCTTTAGTTACTAGTTACTTTAGTTACTCCACTACATTCATCTGTTACAGCTTTAGTTACTAGTTACTTTAGTTACTCCACTACATTCATCTGTTACAGCTTTAGTTACTAGTTACTTTAGTTACTCCACTACATTCATCTGTTCCAGCTTTAGTTACTAGTTACTTTAGTTACTCCACTACATTCATCTGTTCCAGCTTTAGTTACTAGTTACTTTAGTTACTCCACTACATTCATCTGTTCCAGCTTTAGTTACTAGTTACTTTAGTTACTCCACTACATTCATCTGTTCCAGCTTTAGTTACTAGTTACTTTAGTTACTCCACTACATTCATCTGTTCCAGCTTTAGTTACTAGTTACTTTAGTTACTCCGCTACATTCATCTGTTACAGCTTTAGTTACTAGTTACTTTAGTTACTCCGCTACATTCATCTGTTCCAGCTTTAGTTACTAGTTACTTTAGTTACTCCACTACATTCATCTGTTCCAGCTTTAGTTACTAGTTACTTTAGTTACTCCGCTACATTCATCTGTTCCAGCTTTAGTTACTAGTTACTTTAGTTACTCCGCTACATTCATCTGTTCCAGCTTTAGTTACTAGTTACTTTAGTTACTCCGCTACATTCATCTGTTCCAGCTTTAGTTACTAGTTACTTTAGTTACTCCGCTACATTCATCTGTTCCAGCTATTTTAGTTACTTTAGTTACTCACTACATTCATCTGTTCCAGCTTTAGTTACTAGTTACTTTAGTTACTCCGCTACATTCATCTGTTCCAGCTTTAGTTACTAGTTACTTTAGTTACTCCACTACATTCATCTGTTCCAGCTTTAGTTACTAGTTACTTTAGTTACTCCGCTACATTCATCTGTTCCAGCTTTAGTTACTAGTTACTTTAGTTACTCCGCTACATTCATATGTTACAGCTTTAGTTACTAGTTACTTTAGTTACTCCGCTACATTCATCTGTTCCAGCTTTAGTTACTAGTTACTTTAGTTACTCCACTACATTCATCTGTTCCAGCTTTAGTTACTAGTTACTTTAGTTACTCCACTACATTCATCTGTTCCAGCTTTAGTTACTAGTTACTTTAGTTACTCCGCTACATTCATCTGTTCCAGCTTTAGTTACTAGTTACTTTAGTTACTCCACTACATTCATCTGTTACAGCTTTAGTTACTAGTTACTTTAGTTACTCCACTACATTCATCTGTTACAGCTTTAGTTACTAGTTACTTTAGTTACTCCACTACATTCATCTGTTCCAGCTTTAGTTACTAGTTACTTTAGTTACTCCGCTACATTCATCTGTTCCAGCTTTAGTTACTAGTTACTTTAGTTACTCCACTACATTCATCTGTTACAGCTTTAGTTACTAGTTACTTTAGTTACTCCACTACATTCATCTGTTCCAGCTTTAGTTACTAGTTACTTTAGTTACTCCACTACATTCATCTGTTCCAGCTTTAGTTACTAGTTACTT
>CM046788.1:42629507-42644507 GCA_025617405.1 Perca schrenkii
GCCTGAGCGCAACATTGAATTGCTACTTTTGAATATTTATTTCTGACAAACCACAGAGGTTTAGCGCGGTGAAGTTGGCCGGACGTTTGATATTCAGTTGATATCGGATTTTAACTTCCCCTTCGCTCGAGACCGACAACGCAATTCAGGTCAATGACATGATCAGGGTGAAAGTAAGTTGACATTATTACAGAGTATCAAGAGAAAACAACTACTATTACCTTCGCTAGAGATTTCTATCCGACATAAAGCTTCATATCTTCATCATCTGTTCTGTCGCTAGGTTCTGTCTAAGGGACCGTCGACAAATTATCGTTTTGGTAGAATGGCAAACAATTTTCTCTGAAGAATATTCACCGAAATTCAATAAAAGGGCCTTTTCTCATTCTGATTGCTGTAGTAGCTGCCAATGGTAAGCCTCTACTTACTACAGGTCATATTTTTCTCATATGTCACATGATAGTGAAACAGTATGCAATTAAGAGTTTAAAATAGTCACCAAAAATCAATGAAATTAATTTTTCTCATTCTGATTGCCCTAATACTTCCCAAACTCACTGCTACTTACTACAGGTTCAGGTGTTCCTGAAATTATCATATTGAAACCAGAAAAACATTCACCAAAGATATGGGAGCTGAAGTCATTTATTTATAAACAATATTCACCAAAAAGAAAGCAAATTACTTCTTTCAATGAGAAAGCATTCCCCATTCGGTAGAATTACAAAATAAAATACATAGAATTGGATTACAACAGGATTGGTGGTGAACCATGAAGTGACATCCCACATGTGAAATTTGGAAAATAAAGAGGGAGGCAACCAGCAAAGGCAGAGATTACTGAAAGGTCATGTTGTATTATGTGGCACCCTGCTATAAATGCTAAGTTGAAATCAATGCAACAAAAACATATACTTCAAACTATTTACAGTATTTACATATCCAGGTATATTTGGTTTGCTGAAATAGAACCAATTTCTCAACACCATGTGGCGTCTTCTCTGGAACCCTGTCAGGTGTCAGTCCGAGACAAGACGCATGAAACCATCTTTTGCACTTTTCACACTGGATCTGCACAAACAGTAAAGTAGAATACATTAAGTCTTGTGTTTCCCATTACTCTGAATTAATTATTTCTTAAGTTGATTGGATTTGCAATGAAAGAGGAACTTTCGGTCCACAGTGGTAGCAGAAATCCTTCTTGGACTCTAAATGCTGTGCACAAAAATTGTGTGTAAATGGTAAATGCTCGATTTGAATCAAACATTCTTTTGTGATTCATTTAAAGTAGTGGTGTTAGGACACTGCTAAAGTAAAGTCTTGACATTACCAGATGCAAGAATGATCTCGTCAGCCATCTTCAGCTGTCTTCTTAGCCGTGCAATTTTCTCTCGATCTGGATTGATGTTAAATTCCTCTGGGATTGCAGGAAAACTTTCAATTGTTTGTCAGTCAGCTTTATTGTCAGATGTGCTATACATGCATGACATACGGCACAAATGAAATTTCAGTCCTCTCGGACCCCTGGTGCAAAATGCAATAAAAAAAAAATATAAGTTTCTATAAATAGAAAAGACATAGAATAAACAATCAACAATTTAACATGACATAAAAATAAACAATCAACTATCAACAAGACGTACAATAAACAATCAACAATCAGACTCACAATCAAGGCACTTGAGTATTTAAACATAAATAGGATAAATAAAAAGTATTTAAAATATTTAAACAGGTGAGGTAGAGCGGTGTAGTGCAATAATAAACAAGCAGGGGGAAGTGAAATGTTCAGTCTCTGAGTTCAGAGTGTATGAGTGGTGTTGAGGTGGGGGGGTGCAGTCCTAGTCTGTGGCAGGGGGCAGAGGAGGGAGGGAATTGAGTCTCCTGACAGCCTGGTGGAAAAAACTGTCTGTGAGCCTGCTGGATTTGGCCCGGAGACTGCTCAGTATTGCGTTGCGAGACTGTATTGCGTTTTCCCTGTAAAACCAAGTCTGTGTTCTTCATATATATGTAGAATTATAGTTTGCTCTTCTTATGTAAAACATGCAGCTCTGGTAGATGTTTGCGATTGGTCGTGGTGTGCAAACCCCGCCTCTTTTATGTGAACGTGCGCGCCGCTGGATTGGGAAACCCTGAGTTGACTGAACTAGTTGATAACCAGCGTCGTAGTACAGGTTATGCAGGGACCGCGGTTGTTAGGTGAAGCCGGATTACTGAAAGAAATCCAGGACAAGTTGATCTTGCTTCGTAGTACAGGCCTCTGGTCCAGTAATATTTGCTGGAAAAAAAACAATAGCATTGTTCCTGTCATTACAGTTTTTCATGATCGCTATGACAATTCTTTCAATACTTTTAACAACTTTCCTAAACTCTTAACACACCAACACACCTACAACACACAATTGGCAAAACAGTTAATTTCATGCTCAACATCGCACATTGTAAACTAAACTCTAACACTGATTTTCAAAATACAATAATTCACTAACACAATACACTATGTTTACCAAAACAATGCAATCATGTCTCAAAATCAGATAATTCTTCCAAAACACTAACACATGTTCTCTCCCAACAGGAACATTTAGTCAATCATAGAACAATATCATACAAAACACTATCATTACATGGAATTACAGAAACTGCATTATTTTACATGTGTCAGTCAGGTCTGCCCTTATACAACAGACAGTAGTGATTGTATTTGATCATAGATTGTGTTTTGGACTGCAGTTTCTCTTGAAGCCTCTCTACATTTCTGTTTTGTTGGGTTTAGTAAATGCATGCATATATATTGTTTTCACTGTAAAGATTATTTTTTGGATTTTTCCACCTTTATTTGACAGGACAGCTAGTTGAGAAAGGGGAGAGAGAGAGAGAGGGAAGACATGCAGGAAATCATCACGTCAGGTTTGAACCCTGGACCTCTGAGTCGAGGCATAAACCTCCAAGTATATGTGCGCCTGCTCTACCACTGAACCAACCAGGCCACTATTTTGTTTCTTTTGCTGTAGAGATTCAATACAAAAAATGAATGGCCCATCTCAGAGTAGCTTTATAGAATGTACGGTTTATGAGAAACAGAAGACAGAGACAGAATTGTCCTGGTACTCCTCTTCCTTTCCCTCGTGAAGGCATTTTTCTTATTTTCTGTGTTCATCTGCAGTATATTGTTCAAATACGTCCTCTTTTACTGTACTACCATATGATCATGGGATTGAAAGAACCTCAACAGCTGAGTGTGTTTCCTAGAAGGGAATCAGCTGGGATTGATCTATAACTTCAATCAGCTGTTTCTCAATAAATGCATGGATAAAATGGAGGGGATATATTTGTGTTTCAATTTACAATATGATCAGCTGTTCACTTTGACTTTAGCCTATAAGTTAGATTAAGAACATGTTGTTATCTGTTCTGACATACAGTGTGAAAGCATTTGCAAATTGGTCAGAAAAGATCCATGGTTTTGGTCTTGGTGGAACTTGAGTGTAAAAGAAGTTCAAGCTTTTTAAATGTGTGTTAACTGTATGCATTTTGTGTCAAAGCAACAAGAAATGTGTTAATTGTATAGCCTACACAGACGGATGTTGTGCTAACTGTGTTAAGAGTTTAGGAAAGTTGTTAAAAGTATTGAAAAAAGTGTCATAGCGATCGAAAAATTGTAGGAGAGGCTAAATTGTCCATCTACAGTAGCAGGAAGAATAAAGTGGAGGACAGGACAGGACAGGAAGCACTTCCTGTTTTCATATCTTTAGTGAAAGCCAGAGTCTGGGTTGATTTTAGGTTTCATAAAGAAATGAATAACATTGATGAGTTCCTCCAACAGCGGTGCTATAAAGCTGCATTATGTTCTGTAGTAGGAGATGATGTCATATTTAGGTAGGGAGGTGATAGTTTGTCGTGTAGATTACCTGTTTTTTAGGTGCAATATTTTCTGTGACAGTATTTATTGTGATGGAAAAAAATAGTTTTTTAAAATAAAGGTTTTATAAAAAATCAAAAAATCTTTTTCTCTCTCTCTCTTTATTTTTGGTGCTGGCTACAAAAAAAACAAAATGCAAAGAAGTGGCAATTGTTGAATTTTATTGTGGGTCAGGCAAAAATGTCAAAAGTAGGAAAAACAAAGGCAAGGCAAGGCAGCTTTATTTGTATAGCACATTTCAGCAACAGGGCAATTCAAAGTGCTTTACATAAAACATTAAAGAGCAGTTATAAAACAATTTAAAAACATTAATAAACAAATTAAAACAAGAATAAAATTGATAATGCAGTATAAGAATAAAAGTTACAGTGCAGTATAAGAAATTAAAGTTAATAAAATAGATTATTTAAAGAAAAGCAACATCAAAAAGATAGGTCTTTAGCTTAGATTTAAAAGAACTGAGAGTTGCAGCGGACCTACAGTTTTCTGGGAGTTTGTTCCAGATATGTGGAGCATAAAAAACTGAACGCTGCTTCCCCCTGTTTAGTTCTGACTCTGGGGACAACAAGTAGACCTGTCCCAGACGATCTGAGAGGTCTGGGTGGGTCATAATGTAGTAGCAGATCAGAAATGTATTTTGGCCCTAAACCGTTTAGTGATTTATAAACCAGTAAAAGTATTTTGAAATCAATTCTTTGAGGCACTGGAAGCCAGTGTAGAGACTTCAGTACTGGAGTGATGTGATCCACTTTCCTGGTTTTAGTGAGGACTCGAGCAGCAGCGTTCTGAATCAGCTGCAGCTGTCTGATTGATTTTTTTAGGGAGACCTGTAAAGACACCGTTACAGTAGTCAAGTCTACTGAAGATAAAAGCATGGACAAGTTTTTCCAGATCCTGCTGAGACATAAGTCCTCTAACCCTTGATATATTTTTTAAGGTGATAATAGGCTGATTTTTTTAATTATGTTAATGTGGCTGTTAAAAATTTAGGTCTGAGTCCATGACTACACCAAGATTTCTGGCTTTGTCTGTTGTTTTTTAACATTGTCATTTGAAGCTGAGCGCTGACTTTCAATCGTTCCTCTTTTGCTCCAAAAACAACCACCTCCGTTTTTTTCTTCATTTAATTTAAGAAAGTTCTGGCACATCCAATCATTAATTTGTTCAATGCACATATATGAATTATAGTTTAGTCTTTTCTTATGTAAAACATGCAGCTCTGGTAGATGTTTGCGACACGTGGTGTGCAACCCCGCCTTTATAACCATGGGCATGCTGGATTGGGAAACCTGAGCGACTGAACTAGTTGAGGCAACTGAGTGCCACTGTGAGTACAGGCTAAGTGGGTGACCGCGGTTGTTAGGTAGCTGATTACTGGAAAGAAAGAACCCAGGACAAGTTGATCTTGCCTTCAGAGTACAGCCTCTGGGTCCAGCAATATTTGCTGAAAACAACAGCAGCCAGTTCAGTCATTACAGTTTTTCATGATCGCTATGACAATTCTTTCTCAGTTTAATAACTTTCCTAAACTCTAACAAAAGACCTACAACACACAATTGGCAAAACAGTTAATTTAAGGCTCAACATCATGTTAAATCAAACTCCAACACTGATTTTCAAAATACAATACTAACACAATACACTATGTTTACTAAATACTGCAAGACCAGCGTCTCAAACTGTCAGATAATTTCTTCCAAAGATTCAACACATGTTCTCCCAACAGGAACATTTAAATAATCATAGAACAATATCATACAAAAACACTATCATTAGATGGAAATTACAGAAACTGCATTATTTTTGGCACAGTCAGTCAGGCCTGCCCTTATACAACAGACAGTAGTGATTGTATTGACTATAGATTGTGTTTTGACTGCAGTTTCTCTTGAAGCTTCTCTACATTTCTATGTTTGTTAAGTTGGGTTTTTAGTAAATGCATGCATATATATTGTTTTCACTGTAGAGATTATTTTTGGATCCACCTTTATTTGACAGGACATGCTAGTTGAGAAAGGGAGAGAGAGAGAGGGGAAGACATGCAGGAAATCATCACGTCCAGGTTTGAACCCTGGACCTTCTGCGTCGAGGGCATAAACCTCCAGCATAGTGTGCGCCTGCTCTACCACTGAGCAGACCAGTGCCACTATTGTTTTTCTTTTGCTGCAGTTAGATTCAAAAAGATGAATGGCCCATCTCAGAGTAGCTTTGATAGAATGGTACGAGTCGATGAGGAGCAGGAGCCAGACAGAATTGTCCTGGTACTCCTTTCACTGCTCATGTGAAGGCATTTTTCTTATTTCTCGTGCTCATCTGCAGTATATTGTTCAAATGCAGTGCCTCTTTTACTGTACTACCATATGATCATGGGATTGAAAGAACCTCAACAGCTGAGTGTGTTTCCTAGAAGGGAATCTGCTACGGGACTGATCTACGACTTCAATCAGCTAAGCCTTTCTCAATAAAATGCATGGATAAAATGGAGGGAGAGGTTTGGTGTTTCCACCTTTAGCAATATGATCAGCTGTTCACTTTTGACTTTTTAGCCTAGTAAGTTAGATTACACTGAACGTGTTGTTATCTGTTCTGACACACAGTGTGTGAAAGCATTGGTGATGGTCAGAAAAGATCCACATGGTTTCTTGCTGAGAACTTGAGTGTAAAGCAGTTCAAGCTTTCTTTAAATGTGTGCTAACTGCATGTGATGTAAAGTCAAAGCAAACTTGAAATGTGTGTTAATTGTCATAGCCTACACAGACGGATGTTGTGCTAACTGTGTTAAGAGTTTAGAAAGTTGTAAAAAGTATTGAGAAAAAGAGGTCATACGCGACGAAAATAAATTGTAGGAGAGGCTAAATTGTCCATCTTACTGAGTAGCGAGAAGAATAGAAAGTGGAGGACAGTGAGCAGTGACAGGAAGCACTCTCCTGTTTTCAGGTCTTTAGTGGAAAGCCAGAGTCTGGGTTGATTTTAGGTTTCATAAAAGAAATGAGACATTGAGTGAGTTCCTCCAACAGCGGTAGCTATAAAGCTGCATTATGTTCTGTAGTAGGAGATGATGTCATATTTAGGTAGGGAGGTGATAGTTTGTCGTGTAGATTACCTGTTTTTAGGGTGCAATATTTTCTGTGACAGTATTTATTGTGATGGAAAAAATAGCTTTAAAAATAAAGGTTTTATAAAAAATCAAAAAATCTTTCTCTCCCTCTCTTTATTTTAGTGCTGGCTACAAAAAACAAAATGCAAAGAAGTGGCAATTGCTGAATTTTAGCTGTGGGTCAGGCAAAAATGTCAAAAAGGTAGGGAAAAAACAAAGGCAAGGCAGGCTATTTGTATAGCACATTTGCACAAACAGGGCAATTCAAAGAGTGCTTTTACTATAAACATTAAAGAGCAGTTATAAACAATTTAAAAACATTAATAAACAAATTAAACAAGAATAAAAATTGATAATGCAGTATAAGAATAAAAGTTACAGTGCAGTATAAGAAATTAAAGTTAATAAAATAGATTATTTAAAGAAAAGCAACATCAAAGATAGGTCTTTAGCTTAGATTTAAAAGAACTGAGAGTTGCAGCGTGACCTACAGTTTTCTGGGAGTTTGTTCCAGATATGTGGAGCACAAAAACCGAACGCTGCTTCCCTGTTTAGTTCTGACTCTGGGGACAACGAGTAGACCTGTCCCGAGACGATCTGAGAGGTCTGGGTGGGTCATAATGTAGTAGCAGATCAGAAATGTATTTTGGCCCTAAACCGTTTAGTGATTTATAAACCAGTAAAAGTATTTTTGAAATCACTATCTGAGTACACTGGAAGCCAGTGTAGAGACTTCAGTACTGGAGTGATGTGATCCACTTTCCTGGTTTTAGTGAGACTCCCAGCAGCAGGCGTTCTGAATCAGTCTGCAGCTGTCTGATGGATTTTTAGGAGACCTGTAAAGACACCGCTAGCAAAGTGCCAAAGCCCACTGAAGGTAAAAAGCAAAGTGAACAAGTTTTTCCAGATCCTGCCAGAGACATGAAGTCCTCTAACCCTTTGAGTATATGCAGATGGTGACCAATAGGCTGATTTTTTAATTATGTTAATGTGGCTACTGTTTAAAATTTAGGTCCTGAGTCCATGCACTACACCCAGATTTCTGGCTCCGTCTAGTTGTTTTTAACATTGCCATTTCGTGCCGCTGACTTTCAGTCGTTCCTCTTTTTGCTCCAAAAACAACCACCTCCGTCTCTTCATTTAATTTAAGAAAGTTCTGGGCACATCCAATCATTAATTTGTTCAATGCACATATTTAATTGTTGTATTGGGCTATAGTTCTAGCGACAGGTTGCGTAAATTTGTGTGTCATCTGCATAACTATGGTAAGTTATTTTGTTGTGTTTTCCAGATCTGAGCCAGTGGAAGCATGTAGAGATGTTGAACTCAGAGAGAGGCCCAGAATCTGAGCCTCTGGGGAACTCCACACGCCATGTTTGTATGCTCAGATGTGTAATCACCTATAGACACAAAGTAGTCCCTATTCTTTAAAATGGGGATTCCAAACCACTTTAGTACTGAGCCAGAAAGACCAAACCGAAGTTTTCGAACTCGGTCAAGCAATATGGCACGGTCTACTGTATCAAATGCCGCACTGAGATCAAGTAAATACTAAGACTGAAATGTTGCCACTATCTGTGCTTTAAGTGGATGTCATTAGACTTTTGTAACAAGAGCCGGCCTCAGTGCTGTGGTTTGGTCGAAACCTGACTGGAAGGCATCAAAACTGTTGTTTAGCAATAAGAAAAGGTTGAGTTGTTGAAAACCACTTTTTCTCATGATTTTACTTAAAAATGGAAGGTTTGATATTGGCCATATAGTAAATGCTCATTAGTGTACGTGGTCTAGATTGAAGTTCTTTTTAGGAGGTGGCTTTGATGACTGCAGTTTTAGGGCCTGCGAAAAATACCTGAGAGCAGAGACGTGGTTACAATCTGTAGAAGATCTGAAGCCAAACACTCGAAACATTTTTGAAAACCGTCGCAGAATATCAAGGCAACAGGAGGAGGAGTTTTCAGATGCTGTATAAGGTCACTCAGGTTTTGGAAGGTCAGAATCGTATGAAATTGTGTCATGCTGGAATTTGTTTTCAAGGGCACAGTGTGACAACACATATCCCGTACTTGATAAGGAGGCACTTGACTGCTTGGTCCAAATTTTTCTGGAATTTTGTCTGTGAATGGCTATGGCAAAGTCGTTGCAAGAAGCGCTCGGTAGACAACAGTTCAGATGCTAACGATACTGGGAGGTATAGTTAATCTATGAACTTGCAGCAAACAAAAGCGTGAACACTATTATTTGTTTCTGGCGATAATGTCAGAAGAAAAGAAGGACCTATCTCTTTTTCTTAGTTTTCGAATCAGAAATGCGTGAGTCTCTCTTTATAAGTGTTATGAATGGACCTGGAGATTAGATTTTTCAGCCAACTAGTGCCTCAGCTTTTCTGATTTCTCTCTTTTTCTCTGTTCTCACACCGATAAACATTTTCTTCCATGGAGATCTTTTCACTTACCAGAGACAAGCTTTGACCTTAGTGGGAGCAATAGCATCACAACAGTTGCCACTTCACAAAGCTGAAATTATGCACTGAAGCTCAGTGACTGAGGCCCCGAAAGTGTGGGTGCGAGAAAAGCTGGAATGAATGATTCACTGGTGGTTTTCTTAGCAATACACCAGTTTTCTGATTAACTTTGTCTGAACACTTTTGGGCAGAGAGATAGTCACGCAAACGTACGACATAGGGCGAGTCATGAGAGAGCAACGATCAGTCACCGCATAGCTGGGAGGTGTTCAGACCCACTGAGGAGAGAATCAAGCTGAGTGTGCCCCTTTATTGTGCGTGGGCTGGTGTCACATGCTGAGTCAGTCCATAGCTTTCAGACACGAGTTCACAGTGGTCTTTACCTCGGTCCTGTAGGTCAACATGAATGTTAAAACTGACCAGCAATATATCACACGGTCAAAGTTGGCTACAGATTATAGACAGCAGTTCATTAAAATTGATCAAAGAAAGGATGCACAGTGCATTTAGGGTGGCCTGCAGATATTTGTAAGTAGAGCTCTGAGGGGGAGGATTCCTAGCTGTTGAGCTACATATTACTAAAAGAAGCAAAATTTCCGTAAGATATTTATGTTACATTGGAATGGAGTCATTTCAACAAAATGGCAGCTCACTCTCCTTTCTTAGCTCACTCTATTCTCCCTGTAAAACTAAAGTTAGCTGGCTCGACGAGAACAGCAGCACTGTCATTGTGGTCCAACCGTAGGTTTGGAGTTTAAAAACACATAAATCACGATTATAGCCTTGATAACAAATCATTGATTAAAACAGATTTTCCTGCCAAAGACGTACCGCTTTAGTAGGGCCCATGTGGATGCGTGCTACTCATGGGACAGACTGTGGCTGGCGAGGGAATGGATGCTAAATTTGCAAAGAGTTTTACAGATTTGACGTCATTATATGCCCATTCTGTCATCTGATATCACATCTGTATGAAATTGTGGAAGAACCTAATACGCAGGACCAGTGTCTGTGTCCTGGAAAGAGTCATGAGTGCTACTATGCATGCAGCCTGGACCGGCTCGATATCAGTTGGGCGCCACTTTTGCTTTTTGGCACACAAGACATCCTTATCAGTCTGAGAGAGAGGAGTTAGCCGCCGTCCTCGAGGAGCAGAGGTGCCTGGCGCTGACGATGGGAGGAAAGGAAGCACTTGGTTCCTGCATATGGCTGCTTCGTCTGAGGTCAGTGAACCTTTGCAACATGGGGATGGGGGAAAGAGGGAGAGCGACATATCCCTAAAGAGGTCCTCATAGCTGTTGTGGTTGTCACAGGGGCTTGAGGAGTGCTGCACGGGTGAAGGGGGTTGAGATTTCTCATCTCTGCTCTTTTGGTCTCCATGGTCAAATCTTTGCTCAGGTGGGGGCTGTGGTGGCTCACCGTCAGCACTTTGTTGTATGTCTTCCTCTTACTGGTACATCTTGAGTCTGCTGTGTCCTTGGCCAAGGGGCAGATGTGTGAAGTGAAAAGCAGTAGCTAGAGGTGAACAGCTTTACTCCTGGCTTGTTAAGGAATAGTCCATCTGCTTTAAAAAGATGTCTGCAGCCCCAGAAAATGTTAAAATTGTCAATGAACTGCAGAGAATGGTTGGTACATGCATTTGAAAGCCATCTGTTCAGTGCCAACAGTCTGCTGAATCTCTCAGCTCCTCCTCTGACTGGCGGTATAGGGCCACTGATAAACACCTTTGCGTTTACGGAGCTGACTGCGTTCAGCAGATTCATAAAGTCACGATTCAGCACTTCAGACTCTTGCTTTACAACATCATTTGACCCTATGTGCAGTACAATGTTCTTCTACAGTTGTGTGCTACTATGATATCTGGGATTCTTTGGGCCAAGTCAGACACCATGTCTTTGGGAAAACAGAGTATTTTGGTGTTTTTACTGCTTTTTATATCTTTACAGCAGAGTCACCCACAATCAGAGTTTGAGGGCCCAGTCGCTAGCTTTCCTGTAGCTTTTTACTTTTAGAAATTGTTCTCAGTCCTTACCCTGCTGTGTGACGATGAGACGTAATCCAGGTCATGTCCAGGGTCCTGAGCAGAGGAGCAAATCTGTTCTCCACCTGCACACTCAGTTGTTGGGGGAGGCATTTTGTTGCTGATTTTCCCTTTTGCAGCTGTCCACGGCTGTGTCCCTACTAAGTACAGGGGTTGAAGAGGCACTCTGCCTGGGTGGTAATGCAGGCCAGCCGGTCATATCACAAATCTCAGGGGCGCTGTGTCCTGCCCGTTAGTCGCCCTCCCATTTCCCAGGAAAATGATTTACTCTGTAGGCTTTGCACCAAAGAGTTCCAGGGAGGACTGCCACTTGTTGATTTATTATCCGCTCCAGAGCCCTCTTGTTTCTTTGTGGTCTTGCTGGAAGCTAGTTAGCCGTATGTTAGCATGCTTTTGTCCATTGTTTTGGGTCACTGGTAAAGTGGTGTCATTTCCACATGATCCGTTCACTTCCAGGTTTACTTCTAACCGGTAAATTTTGGTTTCCAGAACTGCAATCTTCTGCAGGAGTTTGTAGTAGTCCTCTATGGAGAAGGGTGGCATCTTGCTGCTAATTAGCTTTAGCTACAGTCACTTTAGGACAGGCTTGAGCTATTGGTAGGCCTCGGTCACGCAGAAAAATGTTCAAATATGACAATAGCCTACTATGTCTACAAAAAATGTATAGTCCAGTGATTTATAAGTATCCAAGAGCCGCTGCTCATAGTTTCTCTCAGAGGAAAAGCAAGATTATCAGCAGAAATATGCAAGCAGAAGCAGGAGCAAGCAGTAGAGCGTCTGCACTGTAAGAAGCAGGAAGCAATGAATAGAAAATGTGTGTGGACAAGAGCTGACGAAGCTGTACGTGTCTGTGGTGAAGGCCCGAGTGAGAGTGGACTTCAGGTTCTGTAGAGATATTTTGGGTTCAGAATAAGAATGTCCTGTAGCCTGGGACGGCCTCGCTGTCTCCTCCTGTCTGGCATGTGTAAGATAAGACGGGTTCAGATTTAGTGGAGCAAAAGTGCTCCTGATTAGTGTAATAAATATTTGGAACAGAATGCACCTAATGAAATATCTTAAAGGAACAGACAGTCTTTAGGCCATGACAGAAGAAGAGAATGAGAGCGATGCCAAGGCTAGCAGCGCAACTTCTCTCTCTTCTCAGAGACAGAAAGTCTGAGTGATGTCACACCGACTGGCGGCCCAGACGCAATGGAGGGAGGAGGGACCTGAAGATGAATGAAAGAATATGGAAAAGGAAGGTCTGGTGTCAGACCCGGAAAGACTTTGTTGGTGGTTAGGGAGAGAAAGTCTCGTAGGAGCGGCTGATCCATATGCATATGAAATATCTGTTTGCAATATCATTTTAAAGGGGTGATAGAATGCAAAACCGATTTTACCCTGTCATAGCTGAATAACGACAGTTCAGTGGGTAAATAGGACATACTCAAAGTCCCACTGACACCCCTTTACTATGAAAATCTCATATTTTGAAACTGACGCTGAAAACGGGCGAATCTCAACAAAGCTGAGTTGCTTGCGCAGGCAGCTCAAAATCCGGATGTCATATTATGTTTTCTGCTTGTCTTCCTGCCTTTGTTTGTTTCCCGCCTTTTTTGATTACCTGTCTCCGCCCTAATGTGTTTCACCTGTTTGTTGTAAGCTTCCCCAGTCCCCATGCATAAATACTCACCATTCCCACTTCCCTGGGCCAGATTGTTGTTGTACCTCGTGTCTCACTCTCCAGCGTTTTCACAGTGTTTGCCTTTTCGGATTTTTCGTTTGTTGTTTGACCACGTCTACTGCCTGCCGATTTTGTACCTCTGCCTGGATTGTTCTCTGGACAATAAACGACTTGCCTCTACTCCCCGCTCTGAGTTGTGCATTTGAGTCCGCCTTTGTACCCTGACACCGGAACCTTAAGAGAACAGTCACGCCCCAACATTTACATAGGCTACACAACTGACCTGAGAT
The DNA here is from genome assembly GCA_025617405.1 of Perca schrenkii. Taxonomy (NCBI): domain Eukaryota; kingdom Metazoa; phylum Chordata; class Actinopteri; order Perciformes; family Percidae; genus Perca; species Perca schrenkii. Next base: position 42,642,982 of record CM046788.1, read on the forward strand.
CAGGTAGTCTTCTGAATCTAGGTCACGCAGATCTCTGCTATTCCACTACAAAATTCACTTCTGAAACTTTTTTATGCGAGAAATAAACTATGTAAAGCTCAAATATGGGCCGTTTTACGAAAATGGATGGCTAATTGCACATTTTGTCCGACTGTGTGTCGGAGTTCAGCGCCGGTGCTGCCTGTGTTGTTGCCTCGCCGCCCAGCCTGCCTTCCTTCACACACCCCGGCCTGCTCTGAGGTAGATGGAGCTCCGTTACGGCTTGCAGCCGAGAGCTAACTATCCGTGATTTGTAGCTAGCTACACATAGCTAGGATTGAAGGGACAGTCATAGATAACGAAACCCCCACTGTTCACAAAAATCCATTAACTTGACATCGGACACCGTAGTTAGCTTTATAAGACATTTAGGGAGATGTGTAAGTGGCGTGACGAAATTCAAACTTTAAATAAACTCGAATTACGACCAAAAATGAAGCTAACTAGCCGTGATTTGTAGCTACACATAGATAGGATTGAAGGGACAGTCGCAGCTAACGAAACACCTAGCTAAGCTTCACAAATATTAACTTGAAATCAGACACCGTTGTAAGCTTTATAAGACATTTAGATGTTGTAAAGCTAAGTGGTGTGACATTGTGTGTGACGTGGTAAGAGATTGCTGGTGTAACAAGCTCGCTGACCGCGCTCTCACTCTCACACAACGGGCCATTTAGCTAGCAGGAAGAGGGGAGCTGCAGGCCCTGGAGCTCTGTCAGGGCTGCCAGCCTAACGGAGCTCACAGCAGGCCCTGGAGCTCTGTCAGGGCTGCCAGCCTAACGGAGCTCACAGCAGGCCCTGGAGCTCTGTCAGGGCTGCCAGCCTAACGGAGCTCACAGCAGGCCCTGGAGCTCTGTCAGGGCTGCCAGCCTAACGGAGCTCACAGCAGGCCCTGGAGCTCTGTCAGGGCTGCCAGCCTAACGGAGCTCACAGCAGGCCGGGGTCTGTGAAGGAAGGCAGGCCGTGCGGCGAGGCAGCAGCACCGCCGCTGAAGTCCGACACACAGTCTTACCATATTTGCAATTAGCCATCAATCTTCGTAAAACGGCCCATATTTGAGCTTTATATAGTTGATTTCTCACATAAAAAAGTCTCAGAAGTGAATTTGGTAATGAAACATTGCAGTGTCTGAAATATGAGATTCTGTCGCTTCTCTAATGTGTGTGTATTGGGGATTCGCTCAACCAATCAGCACGCATCTCTAAGGTCTGCCTATGGCAATTTGCTCAACCAATCAGCGCGCAGCTCATCTAAATATTCACGAGCATACCATATTTGGAAGAAAAGCTCTTGTTTCAAATAGAGCCAAAACACAGGGATGCATAAGGGCCAATAAAATATCAACCAGACCATTTTCAGCCCAACAAATGTTACATATCCAATTAGGAGACCATAAGGAACAGTGTGAAATACTCTATATAATCATTCTATCACCCCTTTAAAGATTGTTATAGTTTAACTGAACGAATCCTGAGTATTCATTTCCT
>CM046788.1:42652007-42694507 GCA_025617405.1 Perca schrenkii
CTGTAGCCGGTGTTACCATACGGTGGCTCTCAGGGTCAGATACCGACACTAGCACCACCCTGTAGCCGGTGTTACCATACGGTGACTCTCGGGGTCAGATACCGACACTAGCACCACCCTGTAGCCGGTGTTACCGTACGGTGACTCTCGGGGTCAGATACCGACACTAGCACCACCCTGTAGCCGGTGTTACCGTACGGTGGCTCTCGGGGTCAGATACCGACACTAGCACCACCCTGTAGCCGGTGTTACCATACGGTGACTCTCGGGGTCAGATACCGACACTAGCACCACCCTGTAGCCGGTGTTACCATACGGTGACTCTCGGGGTCAGATACCGACACTAGCACCACCCTGTAGCCGGTGTTACCGTACGGTGACTCTCGGGGTCAGATACCGACACTAGCACCACCCTGTAGCCGGTGTTACCATACGGTGGCTCTCGGGGTCAGATACCGACATTAGCACCACCCTGTAGCCGGTGTTACCATACGGTGACTCTCGGGGTCAGATACCGACACTAGCACCACCCTGTAGCCGGTGTTACCATACGGTGACTCTCGGGGTCAGATACCGACACTAGCACCACCCTGTAGCCGGTGTTACCATACGGTGACTCTCGGGGTCAGATACCGACACTAGCACCACCCTGTAGCCGGTGTTACCATACGGTGACTCTCGGGGTCAGATACCGACACTAGCACCACCCTGTAGCCGGTGTTACCATACGGTGACTCTCGGGGTCAGATACCGACACTAGCACCACCCTGTAGCCGGTGTTACCATACGGTGGCATCTCTGCGACATCAAATTATAATAAGAGACTAAACTAAATACAGTATTCCTCTAAAATGTTGACCGTACAGTTTGACAGTTTTATGACTTTTTAGGACCTTTAGGAGTCATTTTCCTTATTCAGTGGTGTAGTCTAATGTATTGTAGTGGGTATACTTTATTCTATATATACCTGTATATTGGGTAGAATCTGCCTTTGAGGGAGGAGGGGAGGGCATATCATAGTGGGGTGGTCTGTGTCTCCTCCCCGAGGGAAGTTTGGAGCATCAACAACTTCATTACCTGCATTCGGATATACTTTTATGCACCAATTTACAGTGGAAATACCTTTAATTAGCCGATGTGAAGAAGAGAAACACAGATGACAATTCAAAATATATTATAATGCAAAGTATGTTGTTGTGTGTCACTGGGCATTTTTGAGTAGGTATATGGAAATCCTGGAGCTTTCTTAGTGGGTATACTGCGTATACCTGCGTATCACGTAGACTACAGCACTGCCCTTCTTTGATGTAATGTTTATTGTGTGTCCTGCACTCTGTCTCTGACATCATCTTCTCTTCATCACGCCTCACACTTCTGCTCACTTCTCCTCCTTTCCTGCAACCTTTCTGTCTCTTTTCTCTCTGTTTCAGCAAAACTATTCTCATCAATATAATAGACGATGAAGAATATGAGAAAAACAAGAACTTCTTCCTAGAGATGGGAGAGCCTCGGCTGCTGGAGATGAGTGAGAGGAAAGGTGGGGCTGTCGCCGCCCATTTAACCCCCCCCCCTCCATACAACACCACCTTCCTGTGCTGTAACACCCACCCCTATAATCTGACCCCATTCAACATCGTCCCATCTAATCCTAACCCTTTACGCAACCCAGATGAAGGCTGTCTTCTGTTTCCACGCTGCCGGCACACACACACACATACACACACACACACGCATGCACGCACACACACACAGACGCACACACGCACACGCACACACACACACATAAACACACATACACACACACACATGCACGCACACACACACACACACACACACTCTGTGTGGTTTCTTATTACAGGACTCAAAGGTTAGAAACCAGAAGTATTATTTTGAAAGTGGTAACCAATGGTTCCAGGCGGCCATGTAGGATGTGTGAGAGATGTGTGTGTGTGTGTGTGTGTTTTGCAGGACCTTTATCTACTCCTTCCTGATGAGAGGACGGCCCGTCCCACTGACCATCGTCCTGTACGCCGCCATCTTCTGCTCGCTCAACGGCTTCCTGCAGGGTCACTTCCTGCTGCACTGCGCCAGCTACGACCACAGCTGGCTCACGCACGCTCGGCTCGCCACAGGTGGGTCACTCAGCCCACGTAGGGCGCACGGAGATCCGAGTTCTGGGGGTTTGGTTTTTGACTTGTAGAGTCCCGCGGTACGGGAGTGTACGGTAACGTGTTCGGGATGGAGCCGGAGATTAAATTAAGAAATGACGATGCAATGTGGTGAGTGAGCCGAAAGATGGCGAGGCATTTTCATTTTAGAAAAGAGAACCACTTACAACACACACACACACACACAGAAACACACACACAAACACACACACTGTAATAAATTTCATGTTAGTTTAACTTGGAAATGCAAGTTCCCTTGCTGCCTTGAAAATCGAAGTTCACTCAACTTGAAGACTGCCTTTGTTTCGACTTAGAAATTAAAGTTAATGATGTTGATGTAACTACAGTGTTCTAGTTTTGTTAAAGTTGTTCTTTTAGTTGATTTAACTTTTTATTACTTGGTTTAACTTCATACTTTAAGTTAAAACAAATCATTTATTTTCTTTTATAATGCAAACTGCAAACTTTTCAGCAAATTTTAATACAACTCTAATTACCGCCTTGCATCATGGGAATTGGCCAGCCAATGAACCAGTTGCAGTCCTGACTGCAATTGGTTGATAACTTAACTTACATACCTAAGTTCAATCAACACATACATTTTTTTAAATAGTCAACCCAACGAATAAATGCAAGTTTAACTTTCAAAAACTCATAAAGTTGAGTTCAAAATCATGAGTATGGGGGGAGGTAGAGTACAGTGAAGAGTGGGTGATCTGTAAACCAGTAGCAGCCCTATGGAAACTAGCATTGTCCCATATGATGACGTATCTGGTCTGCTCTGGTCTCATTAGTGAGCATGTCATGTAAGGTGTCCAGGAATGTAATGATGTGTGCAGTGTTATATGGGCCTAGGGTTGCATGATGGTGAACGACACCATTTTGACTTATAGCTGCACACATAGTTATGTTACCACTACTTTGTCCTGGGACATTGATGATGGCACGGTGTCCAATAATGTTCCTGCCACGACTCCTGGTTTTAGTGATGTTAAAACGTGCCTCATCCACAAAAAGCAGCTCATGACCCATGGCATCTGCCTCCAGCTCCATCACTCTCTGGACAAGACCAAACAAATACAGCACAGCAGGCCCATGCACAGCACTACAGGATGCCCTTCCAGATTCAGTACCAATGATACTAGAGCTTACCTGCACATAGTCATATCCCAGTTGTTTCACACGTTCACTGTTTCTTTCAGAAGGGACTCTGTAGAGTTGTTTCATTCGGATTCTGTTGCGGGCAAGTACACAACATAATACAGAAACGGTCACATTGTGTATGTTTTGGAAGGTGGTCTCATCCTCAATTATGCACTGCTGTATTTCTCGTAGCTTTATGGAATTATTAGCAATCACCATATTGACTACATAGGTCTCTTGTTCTGCGGTGACCATTATTCCTCTGCCCCCAGCATCTGGATGTCTAGCAATTCTGTAAAGTAACAATTTCAGTATTTTTACATGTATGGTATTGTTGTGTTTCTCATTAGAGCATGGCAGTGCTACAACACTTACTGCAGAGTGACTGTACTAAGCGATTCTCATTTCTAAATGTCCTTATGATGCTTGCTACAGTGTAGCGGCTCTTGTTACGCTGAACCCTTTGGCCAGCTGCCCTCAGGGTCATTCCATGGCTGATTACAGGGTCCACTATTGGAGCTCTGATGTCATCAGGAATTCTATTTCTTACTCTTCTTACCCTTCCTCTTCCTCCTCCTCTTCTTCTGACTTCACCTCCGCGTCCTCTTCCTCCTCCTCTTCCTCCTACTTCTTCACCTCCTCGTCCATCTAAGATGGCGGCGCGCACGGACGCAGCGGCTCGAGGCTCCCAGCTACTTTGCACCTTTTTGTGTTTTCTATGTACTTTCTGTCTTTTTCTGACACATTCGTGTTTAAGTAAGCCAATCTACAATCGTCAAAAACTGATAGGCATCGGTTTTCTGGCGAAAATGGAAATTACAAGTGTTTTTACACGGACTCACAACACCCCGCCGGAGATAGCGAGACCACCGGGCGCCCTATGGACTGTTGTCGGGCCCGGAAGGCGCCGGAGGCGGCGTAAGGAGAGAAAGCAGAAACGGGGATGTCGGGCTGGCCTGCTAGTTCGGCTAAGGAAAAAGCCGCACCGACCTCCGCTACCATCTATCCTCCTCACAAACGCCAGATCTCTGACAAACAAGATGGATGAGCTGCAGTCAATGATCGCCTACAATCACCTTATCCGTGAGTGTTGTTTGTTGATTGTTAGCGAAACCTGGTTACATCCGCTAATCCCCGATGCTACAGTGGAGCTAGTAGGCCGCACTATACACCGCCATGACCGGACCGAAGCCTCCGGTAAGATCAGAGGAGGTGGACTCTGTGTTTATGTACTTGAGGATTGGTGCTTGGACAGTAGAGTAATTGACACTTACTGCTCACCGGACCTGGAGGCCATGTCTGTCCAGTGCCGACCCTTTTACCTGCCTCGGGAGCTAACGGTAGTCATTGTGACTGTTGTTTATATCCACCCAAATGCTAACGTTAGCACGGCTCTCGGCCAGCTTCAGCTCATGATAGATAAACAACAGAGGGCTCATCCGGATGGTGTTCATATCATCGCGGGGGATTTTAATAAGGCACGCCTCAAGACTGTTTTCCCTAAATTTCATCTGCACGTTAAATGTGCTACTAGGGGAGAAAACACATTAGATAATGTTTACTCCAACATTAAACATGCCTAAAGAGTGTCACCCCTCCCCCACCTTGGGCAATCAGACCACCTTTCTCTGCTGCTCTCTCCGGCTTACACCCCACTCAGGAGGCAAACAAAACCTGCCACACAGACCATCACAGCCTGGGCGGAAAATGCTCTCATCCAGCTGCAAGACTGCTTCGCTACTACAGAGTGGAGTATTTTTGAAGATCAGGACCTGGACATATACACTGAGTCTGTCCCCTTCTACATCAAGTGTTGTATTGCCAACGTTCCCAAACAGGAAGCCCTGGATGACAGGTGAAGTCCAGACCCTGATCAGAGCTCGTAACTCGGCCTTCAAGACAGGAGACAGAGCTCTTTACAGCACCACCAGAGCTGAACTGAGGAGGGGTATTAAACAGGCAAAGGACTACTATAAGAGGAAAGTAGAGGGACATCTGATTGATAACAACCCGTGACAGATGTGGAGGGGTATCCAGGCCCTAACAAACTACAAAGGTCGGCCACCCCCCACATCCTCCAGCAGCAGTACCCTGGCAGAGGAGCTAAACAGCTTCTTTACCCGGTTTGAGACCACCACCACACACCTGCAGTCACTGCCCCCCCCCTGGCTCCAGCACTCCACCTCTCTTTCTTCAGGAGCATGAGGTGAGGATGAAATTGAGAGCAGTGAACCCCAGGAAAGCTGCTGGTCCCGATGGCATTCCGGGAGCGGTGGTTAAAGCGTGTGCAGACCAGCTAACAGGGATCCTCACAAAACTTTTCAATCTCTCCCTGACACATGCCACTATCCCCATATGTTTGAAGGCCTCTATTATCATCCCCATTCCCAAAAAACCTGCCATAAACAGCTTGAACGATTACAGACCCATTGCTCTGACGTCTGTAATCATGAAGTGCTTGGAGCGATCAGTCTCCCAGCACATCAGAGACTGCCTCCCATCCTCTTTCGACCCTTGCCAGTTCGCCTACAGGGCAAACCGGTCAACGGAGGATGCCATGGCTCTCACACTTCACACAGCGCTGAGCCACTTGGAATACAAAAAGAGCTATGTGAGGATGCTCTTCGTGGACTACAGCTCAGCGTTCAACACAATCATTCCAGACATTCTTTGCAGTAAATTGATGGAGCTACAGATCCCCCCCCTCACCTGCATGTGGATTAAAAACTTTTTGTCGAGCCGCCCACAGTCTGTGAGAATCGGCCCACACCACTCCTCCACACTCACACTCAGCACTGGTTCTCCTCAAGGCTGCGTTCTGAGCCCTCTGCTGTACGCACTGTACACCCATGACTGTTCTCCAACCCATCAGTCCAACCACATAATAAAGTATGCCGATGACACCACAGTGATTGGTTGTATTTCCGACTGGGGACGAGACAGCGTACAGAGCAGAGGTAAAGGATCTGTTGTGCTGGTGCAAGGATCATAACCTGACCCTGAACATTCCTAAAACAAAAGAACTAATTCTGGATTTCAGGAAGCATAGACAGGATTACACCCCCCTCCTTATAAATGGAGAGCGGGTGGAAATTGTCACCACCTTCAGGTTTCTGGGCACCCACATCTCTTCTAACCACTCTTGGACTCACAACATCAAAGCACTGATTAAGAAAGCTCAGCAGCGGTTACACTTCCTGCGTGTGCTCAGGAAGAACAATCTTGACACGAAGCTACTGCTGGCTTTTTATCAATCCTCTGTGGTGAGCGTACTAACGTACTGCGTGAGTGTTTGGTACGCAGGCTCCACAGCGGCGGACAGGAAGGCGGTGCAGAGAGTTATAAACACTGCACAAAAAATCCTCGGCTGCCCACTGCCCAGCCTGGAAAACATTGCTACCTCCTGCTGCCTTAGGAAAACCAAGGCCATCACCACAGACCCCTCACACCCTGCTTACCCCCTATTTGATCTGTTGCCCTCGGGGAGACGCTACAGGTCAATCAAATCTCACACCAGCAGGCTGACAAACAGCTTTTTCCCCTGGGCCATACGGACTGCCAATACTCATGGGCACTCAATTTGTCCATGACTTTCATGGCTTCTCTGTCATAAGCGCTCACTCCACACCTTTTTAATAATTACAGACATATTTTTTTATCTTTTGGATTTTATGGATATTTATATTTAAATACATACGCAAATAATAGATATTTTATTATTATGTTAGTAGATACTATTTTAAATGAGAGCATATTGCTCGCTGAGCCTGTTTCTTGTCCTTGCCTGGACATACAGTATGTTGTTCCTTGTTTTTCTTGTTTGTTTTTATTTTTTTTTTGTGGTGCAAGGGTGGCTCTGTGAGAGCACCCTACATTTCGTTGTACCTTCACAGTGCAATGACAATAAAGGCTATTCTATTCTATTCTATTCTTCCTCCTCCTCTTCCTCCTACTTCTTCACCTCCTCGTCCTCCTCCTCCTCCTCTTCCTCCTACTTCTTCACCTCTGCATCCTCTTCCTCCTCCTCTTCCTCCTACTTCTTCACCTCCTCGTCCTCCTCCTCCTCCTCTTCCTCCTACTTCTTCACCTCTGCATCCTCTTCCTCCTCCTCTTCCTCCTACTTCTTCACCTCCCCGTCCTCTTCCTCTTCCTCCTACTTCTTCACCTCCACGTCCTCTTCCTCCTCCTCTTCCTCCTACTTCTTCACCTCCACGTCCTCCTCCTCTTCCTCCTACTTCTTCACCACCGCGTCCTCTTCCTCCTCCTTCTCTTCCTCCTACTTCTTCACCTCCACGTCCTCGTCCTCATCCTCTTCCACCTACTTCTTCACCTCCACGTCCTCTTCCTCATCCTCTTCCTCCTACTTCTTCACCTTCGTGTCCTCTTCCTCTTCCTCTTCCTCCTACTTCTTCACCTCCACCTCCTCCTCCTCCTCCTCCTACTTCTTCACCTCCGCGTCCTCTTCCTCCTCACTCCTCTTCACCTCCTCTGCTCTCCCTTCCTTCCTCTTCCTCCTACTTCTTCACCTCTCTTCGTCCTCTTCCTCCTCCTCTTCTCCTCCTCCTTCTTCACCTCTTCACGTCCTCTTTCTTCCTCTTCCTCCTACTTCTTCACCTCCGCGTCCTCTTCCTCCTCCTCCTCCTCTTCCTCCTACTCTTCTTTCACCTCTGCGTCCCTCTTCCTCCTCTCTCTTCCTCCTACTTCTTCACCTCTACGTCCTCTTCCTCCTTCCTCTTCCTCCTACTTCTTCACCTCTGTGTCCTCTTCTTTCCTCCTTCCTTCCTCTCCTACTTCTTTCACCTCTACGTCCTCTTCCTCCTCCTCTTCCTCCTACTTCTTCTCCTCCCACGTCCCCGTCCTCTTCCTCTTCCACTACTTCTTCACCTCCACGTCCTCTTCCTCCTCCTCTTCCTCCTACTTCTTCACCTCCACGTCCTCTTCCTCCTCCTCCTCCTACTTCTTCACCTCCCGCTTTTCCTCTTTCCTCTTTTCCTTCCCTTTCTCTTCCTCCTACCTTTTTCACCTCTGTGTCTTCTTCCTCCTCCTCTTCCTCCTACTTCTTCACCTCCACGTCCTCGTCCTCATCCTCTTCCACCTACTTCTTCACCTCCACGTCCTCTTCCTCCTCCTCTTCCTCCTACTTCTTCACCTCCACGTCCTCTTCCTCCTCCTCTTCCTCCTACTTCTTCACCTCCACGTCCTCTTCCTCTTCCTCCTACTTCTTCACCACCGCGTCCTCTTCCTCCTCCTTCTCTTCCTCCTACCTTTTTCACCTCTGTGTCCTCTTCCTCCTCCTCTTCCTCCTACTTCTTCACCTCCACGTCCTCGTCCTCATCCTCTTCCACCTACTTCTTCACCTCCACGTCCTCTTCCTCCTCCTCTTCCTCCTACTTCTTCACCTCCCGTCCTCTTCCTCCTCCTCTTCCTCCTACTTCTTCACCTCCACGTCCTCTTCCTCCTCCTCTTCCTCCTACTTCTTCACCTCCACGTCCTCTTCCTCCTCCTCTTCGTCCTACTTCTTCACCTCCATGTCCTCCTCCTCCTCTTCCTCCTACTTCTTCACCTCCGCGTCCTCTTCCTCCTCCTCTTCCTCCTACTTTTTCACCTCCACGTCCTCCTCCTCTTCCTCCTACATCTTCATCCTCCTCCTCCTCCTCTTCCTCCTACTTCTTCACCTCCACGTCCTTTTCCTCCTCTTCCTCCTACTTCTTCACCGCCGTGTCCTCTTCCTCCTCCTCTTCCTCCTACTTCTTCACCTCCGCGTCCTCTTCCTCTTCCTCCTACTTCTTCACCTCCACGTCCTCCTCCTCCTCCTCTTCCTCCTACTTCTTCACCTCCGCGTCCTCTTCCTCCTCCTCCTCCTCTTCCTCCTACTTCTTCACCTCCACGTCCTCTTCCTCCTCCTCTTCCTCCTACTTCTTCACCTCTGTGTCCTCGTCCTCCTCCTCCTCTTCCTCCTACTTCTTCACCTCTGTGTCCTCTTCCTCCTCCATCTCTTCCTCCTACTTCTTCACCTCTGCGTCCTCTTCCTCCTCCTTCTCTTCCTCCTACTTCTTCACCTCTGCGTCCTCTTCCTCCTCCTCCTCCTCTTCCTCCTACTTCTTCACCTCCACGTCCTCTTCCTCCTCCTCTTCTTCCTACTTCACCTCCACATCCTCCTCCTCCTCCTCTTCCTCCTACTTCTTCACCTCCACGTCCTCTTCCTCCTCCGTCTCTTCCTCCTACTTCTTCACCTCTGCATCCTCTTCCTCCTCCTTCTCTTCCTCCTACTTCTTCACCTCCACGTCCTCTTCCTCCTCCTCTTCCTCCTACTTCACCTCCACATCCTCCTCCTCCTCCTCTTCCTCCTACTTCTTCACCGCCGTGTCCTCTTCCTCCTCCTCTTCCTCCTACTTCTTCAACTCCGTGTCCTCTTCCTCCTCCTCTTCCTCATACTTCTTCACCTTCACGTCCTCTTCCTCCTCCTCTTCCTCCTACTTCTTCACCTCCACGTCCTCGTCCTCCTCCTCCTCTTCCTCCTACTTCTTCACCTCTGCATCCTCTTCCTCCTCCTTCTCTTCCTCCTACTTCTTCACCTTCACGTCCTCTTCCTCCTCCTCTTCCTCCTACTTCTTCACCTCCACGTCCTCTTCCTCTTCCTCCTACTTCTTCACCTCTGCATCCTCTTCCTCCTCCTTCTCTTCCTCCTACTTCTTCACCTTCACGTCCTCTTCCTCCTCCTCTTCCTCCTACTTCTTCACCTCCACGTCCTCTCGGCCTCCTCTAATTCTCACTCTCCTCACTCTTCCTGCTCCCTCCATTGTACTCCACACAGACAGCTCACCTGTGGCTTATTTATAGTGCTTAGGCTGACTGCAAAGTGAACTAATTATCTAAATGTTTCCACATGTGACAGTGTGCCAGACAGTTGGCAAAATAGTGTAAATAATAGCCATACATGTGTATGGTTTTGCTAGGAGTATGTTGAGTGTAAAGCAGTGAGTTGTGTTTACAGTTCTTTTAAAAGAGTGCTGTGCAGTGGATTGTACCTACAGTTATGCAAAGTGTGTGTTACAAAATTGCAAACTGAGTGCAAAGCACGGTTTGTGCTTTTAGTTTTGCAAACTCAGTGAGTGGTTTTGCTATAAGTATTGATAGTTTTAGAAATGGTGCTATGACAATCACGGTTAGGGTTTAAGCATTCAGAAAAAACTAAGTCAAATGAAACGTGTGTTTCATATGGTAACAAAATATGTTTTTTATAAATTAGTGTATAGTTTTTGCAAAGGGTCTGAGGTGTTCTGCTGATTGGGTGTAGTGTTTTGAAAGAGACGGTCCCTGTTTTCAAAATTGTGCATAAGCAATTGAAAAAACCCGTAAAACAGGTAATCTGACCTTTGACCTGTGTATAGGCCTATACTAAAGCAGTGATTGGTTAGTGATCAGTTAAGCATGATGTGCAAATGTGAGGTGTGTGTGTGTGTGTGTGTGTGTGTGCCCTGGTAAATAAGTGGAGCATTTTGATTGGTTGTGTTAACAAAAGGAAAGCAAGTCACTTCCTGATAGATTTGTGTGTTTTAGGTAGAGAATTGTGTGTAATGTTTTGAAAAAAAGTGTTTCATGCCATTAGAAACTGAGTGAAAGGCTGAGAAACAGCTGATGGTTTTGGAGATTTGGGGTGTAGTTTATCACTTTGAGATTTGGGGTGTAGTTTATCACTTTGAGATTTGGGGTGTAGTTTATCACTTTGAGATTTGGGGTGTAGTTTATCACTTTGAGATTTGGGGTGTAGTTTATCACTTTGAGTGAGAGGTTTCAAAAACCGTGTGACATGAAAAGATTTAGTGTGTAAGCAGTTGGAACAAACTGTAATCTGAGTGTTTTTTGTGTGTATTTTCTGACATTGTTGTAAAGCACGTTGAGCTGTAATCTCTGTGTGACTGCTGGTTAGTTATTATTTTACAGATAGTTTCACCACGGTAACGGCACGGTCAGAGCCTGCCGCGGGGGGGATTTCCTGTTATTGAGGACTCAAGTTCACACATGTGTGTTCATGTGTGTGTATAGGTGTGTGTGTGTATGTGTCTGTGTGTGTGTGTGTGTGTGTGTGTGTGTGTGTGTGTGTGTGTGTGTGTGACAGCCCACAAACCTACCTACCTCTGTTTCTCAACATGTTTTCTGGAGGATTTCATGTTCATGTTGCTCATGTCTTCCAGATGTGGCCCATGGGGAGTGAGTCAGTGTTTCCGTGACTCAGAGTCATTATGTAACATGTGTTTGTGTGTGTGTGTGTGTGTGTGTGTGTGTGTGTGTGTGTGTGTGTGTGTGTCTGTGTGTGTATGTGTGTGTGTCTGTGTGTGTATGTGTGTGTCTGTGTCTGTGTGTGTCTGTGTGTGTATGTGTGTGTGTCTGTGTGTGTATGTGTGTGTGTCTGTGTCTGTGTATGTCTGTGTGTGTATGTGTGTGTGTCTGTGTGTGTATGTGTGTGTGTCTGTGTCTGTGTGTGTCTGTGTGTGTATGTGTGTGTGTCTGTGTGTGTATGTGTGTGTGTCTGTGTCTGTGTGTGTCTGTGTGTGTGTGTGTGTGTGTCTGTGTGTGTATGTGTGTGTGTCTGTGTCTGTGTGTGTCTGTGTGTGTCTGTGTGTGTGTGTGTGTGTGTCTGTGTGTGTGTCTGTGTGTGTATGTGTGTGTGTCTGTGTGTGTATGTGTGTGTGTCTGTGTCTGTGTGTGTCTGTGTGTGTGTGTGTGTGTGTGTGTCTGTGTCTGTGTGTGTGTGTGTGTGTGTCTGTGTGTGTATGTGTGTGTGTCTGTGTGTGTGTGTCTGTGTGTGTATGTGTGTGTGTCTGTGTGTGTATGTGTGTGTGTCTGTGTCTGTGTGTGTGTGTGTGTGTGTGTGTGTCTGTGTGTGTGTGTGTGTGTGTGTGTGTGTGTGTCTGTGTGTGTGTGTCTGTGTGTGTGTGTGTGTGTGTGTGTGTCTGTGTGTGTGTGTGTGTGTGTGTCTGTGTGTGTATGTGTGTGTGTCTGTGTGTGTGTGTCTGTGTGTGTATGTGTGTGTGTCTGTGTGTGTATGTGTGTGTGTCTGTGTCTGTGTGTGTCTGTGTGTGTGTGTGTGTGTGTGTGTGTGTGTGTGTGTGTGTGTGTGTGTGTGTGTGTGTGTGTGTGTGTGTGTGTGTGTGTGTGTGTGTGTGTGTGTGTGTGTGTGTGTGTGTGTGTGTGTGTGTGTGTGTGTGTGTGTGTGTGTGTGTGTGTGTGTGTGTGTGTGTGTGTGTGTGTGTGTATGTGCGTGTCTGTGTGTGTGTGTGTGTGTGTATGTGCGTGTGTGTCTGTGTCTGTGTGTGTGTGTGTGTGTGTGTGTCTGTGTGTGTGTGTCTGTGTCTGTGTGTGTGTGTGTGTGTATGTGCGTGTCTGTGTGTGTGTGTGTGTGTGTGTGTGTGTGACATCAGCTGTGTAATTCATGGCTCAATTCAAATAGGATATAAACATTATCTGTCTCTTCCTGTTCACTACCGGACATACTTTACTGAAATAAAGTCCTGTGGTGGACATAGGAAGGGGCGGGATATATAATATTGTTAATATCTGTGACATCACTTCCTGTGAGATTATTTACATAATCGTTTATTTCTTCCTGTTTGTGTCCCATGAAGGTTTTCTTCTGTTTTTTTGCGGTTTGATCGTCAACATCCACAGTGACCACATCCTGCGCAGCCTGAGACGACCAGGGGAGACCGTCTACAGGATCCCCTATGGTTAGACCTGATCCCCTATGGTTATACCCTGATCCCCTATGGTTAGACCCTGATCCTCTACGGTTAGACCCTGATCCCCTATGGTTAGACCATGATCCCCTATGGTTAGACCATGATCCCCTATGGTTAGACCCTGATCCTCTACGGTTAGACCCTGATCCCCTATGGTTAGACCCTGATCCTCTATGGTTAGACCTGATCCCCTATGGTTAGACCATGATCCCCTATGGTTAGACCCTGATCCCCTATGGTTAGACCCTGATCCCCTTTGGTTAGACCCTGATCCCCTATGATTAGACCTGATCCCCTATGGTTAGACCATGATCCCCTATGTTTAGACCATGATCCCCTGCGGTTAGACCTGATCTGCTATGGTTAGACCTGATCCCCTATGGTAAGACCATGATCCTCTACGGTTAGACCCTGATCCCCTATGGTTAGACCTGATCCCCTATGGTTAGACCTGATCCCCTACGGTTAGACCCTGATCCTCTACGGTTAGACCATGATCCCCTATGGTTAGACCTGATCCCCTACGGTTAGACCCTGATCCTCTACGGTTAGACCCTGATCCCCTATGGTTAGACCTGATCCCCTATGGTTAGACCTGATCCCCTATGGTTAGACCTGATCCCCTACGGTTAGACCCTGATCCTCTACGGTTAGACCATGATCCCCTACGGTTAGACCATGATCCTCTACGGTTAGACCCTGATCCCCTACGGTTAGATCCTGATCCCCTACGGTTAGACCATGATCCTCTACGGTTAGACCCTGATCCCCTACGGTTAGACCCTGATCCCCTACGGTTAGACCATGATCCCCTACGGTTAGACCCTGATCCTCTACGGTTAGACCATGATCCCCTACGGTTAGAACCTGATCCTCTACGGTTAGACCCTGATCCCCTACGGTTAGACCATGATCCCCTATGGTTAGACCTGATCCCCTATGGTTAGACCATGATCCCCTATGGTTAGACCATGATCCCCTATGGTTAGACCCTGATCCTCTACGGTTAGACCCTGATCCCCTACGGTTAGACCCTGATCCCCTACGGGTAGACCTGATCCCCTACGGTTAGACCCTGATCCTCTACAGTTAGACCATGATCCCCTACGGTTAGACCCTGATCCCCTACGGGTAGACCTGATCCCGTAATGTTAGACCCTGATCCCCTACGGTTAGACATGATCCCCTACGGTTAGACCATGATCCCCTACGGTTAGACCCTGATCCTCTACGGTTAGACCCTGATCACCTACGGTCAGACCCCGTTAGACCCTGATCCCCTACGGTTAGACCCTGATCCCCTACGGTTAGACCCTGTTCCCCTATGGTTAGACCTGATCCCCTATGGTTAGAACATGATCCCCTATGGTTAGACCATGATCACCTATGGTTAGACCCTGATCCTCTACGGGTAGACCTGATCCCCTACGGTTAGACCCTGATCCCCTACGGTTAGACCCTGTTCCCCTATGGTTAGAACATGATCCCCTATGGTTAGACCATGATGCCCTACGGTTAGAACCTGATCCTCTACGGTTAGACCCTGATCCCCTACGGTTAGACCATGATCCCCTATGGTTAGACCTGATCCCCTATGGTTAGACCATGATCCCCTATGGTTAGACCATGATCCCCTACGGTTAGACCCTGATCCTCTACGGTTAGACCATGATCCCCTACGGTTAGACCCTGATCCTCTACATGGTTAGACCCTGATCCCCTACGGTTAGACCCATGATCCCCTACGGTTAGACCATGATCCCCTACGGTTAGACCCTGATCCTCCACGGTTAGACCCTGATCACCTACGGTTAGACCCCGTTAGACCCTGATCCCCTACGGTTAGACCCTGATCCCCTACGGTTAGACCCTGATCCCCTACGGTTAGACCCTGATCCTCTACGGTTAGACCATGATCCCCTACGGTTAGAACCTGATCCTCTACGGTTAGACCCTGATCACCTACAGTTAGACCCCGTTAGACCATGATCCCCTACGGTTAGACCCTGATCCTCTACGGTTAGACCGTGAACCCCTGCGGTTAGACCCCGTTAGACCCTGATCCCCTACGGTTAGACCCTGATTCTCTACGGTAAGACCGTGAACCCCTGCGGTTAGACCCTGTTAGACCCTGATCCCCTACAGGTTAAACCCTGTTAGACCCTGACCCCCTAGTCTATAGCCTTCCCTTCTCATACTCAGCCCTTTCTGTTTCTCTCAGGGGGAATGTTTGAGTTTGTCTCTGGCGCCAACTTCTTCGGGGAGATCGTGGAGTGGTTTGGTTACGCTGTCGCCACGTGGTCGTTACCGACCTTCGCCTTCGCCTTCTTCACCGCGTGCTCCATCGGACCCCGAGCCCTCCACCACCACAGGTACGGTACTCTCTCCACCACCACAGGTACGGTACTCTCTCCACCACCACAGGTACGGTACTCTCTCCACCACCACAGGTACGGTACTCTCTCCACCACCACAGGTACGGTACTCTCTCCACCACCACAGGTACGGTACTCTCTTCTCCACCACAGGTACGGTACTCTCTCCACCACCACAGGTACGGTACTCTCTTCTCCACCACAGGTACGGTACTCTCTCCACCACCACAGGTACGGTACTCTCTTCTCCACCACAGGTACGGTACTCTCTCCACCACAGGTACGGTACTCTCTTCTCCGCCACAGGTACGGTACTCTCTTCTCCACCACAGGTACGGTACTCTCTCCACCACCACAGGTACGGTACTCTCTCCACCACCACAGGTATGGTACTCTCTCCACCACAGGTACGGTACTCTCTCCACCACCACAGGTACGGTACTCTCTCCACCACCACAGGTATGGTACTCTCTCCACCACAGGTATGGTACTCTCTCCTACCACCACAGGTACGGTACTCTCTCCACCACCACAGGTACGGTACTCTCTCCACCACCACAGGTACGGTACTCTCTTCTCCACCACAGGTACGGTACTCTCTCCACCACCACAGGTACGGTACTCTCTCCACCACCACAGGTATGGTACTCTCTCCACCACCACAGGTACGGTACTCTCTCCACCACCACAGGTACGGTACTCTCTTCACCACCGCAGGTACGGTACTCTCTCTCTACCACCACAGGTACGGTACTCTCTTCTCCACCACAGGTACGGTACTCTCTTCTCCACCACAGGTACGGTACTCTCTTCTCCACCACAGGTACGGTACTCTCTCCACCACCACAGGTACGGTACTCTCTTCTCCACCACAGGTACGGTACTCTCTCCACCACCACAGGTACGGTACTCTCTCCACCACCACAGGTACGGTACTCTCTCCACCACCACAGGTACGGTACTCTCTCCACCACCACAGGTACGGTACTCTCTCCACCACCACAGGTACGGTACTCTCTTCTCCACCACAGGTACGGTACTCTCTTCTCCACCACAGGTACGGTACTCTCTTCTCCACCACAGGTACGGTACTCTCTTCTCCACCACAGGTACGGTACTCTCTCCACCACCACAGGTACGGTACCTCCTTCACCGTGTGCTCCATCAGGTCCCTACAGTTAGATACTGTTAGACCCTGATACCCTACGGTTGGACCCTGATCCCCTATGGTTAGACCCTGTTAGACCCTGATCCTCTATGGTTAGACCCTTATACCCTACGGTTAGACCCTGATCCTCTACGGTTATACCCTGATACCCTACGGTTAGACCCTGATCCTCTACGGTTATACCCTGATACCCTACGGTTAGACCCTGATCCTCTACGGTTAGACCCTGATCCCCTACGGTTAGACCCTGATCCTCTACGGTTAGACCCTGATCCTCTATGGTTAGACCCTGATCATCTACGGTTAGACCCTGTTAGACCCTGATACCCTACGGTTAGACCCTGTTAGACCCTGATACCCTACGGTTAGACCCTGTTAGACCCTGATCCCCTACGGTTAGACCCTGTTAGACCCTGTTAGACCCTGATCCCCTATGGTTAGACCCTGTTAGACCCTGATCCCCTATGGTTAGACCCTGTTAGACCCTGATACCCTACGATTAGACCCTGTTAGATCCTGATACCCTACGGTGAGACCCTGTTAGACCCTGATACCCTACGGTTAGACCCTGTTAGATCCTGATACCTTACTGTTAGACCCTGATACCCTACGGTTAGACCCTGTTAGACCCATATCCCCTATGGTTAGACCCTGTTAGACCCTGATACCCTACGGTTAGACCCTGTTAGATCCTGATACCGTACGGTTAGACCCTGTTAGACCCTGATACCCTACGGTTAGACCCTGTTAGACCCTGATACCCTACGGTTAGACCCTGTTAGACCCTGATCCCCTACGGTTAGACCCTGTTAGACCCTGTTAGACCCTGATCCCCTACGGTTAGACCCTGTTAGACCCTGATCCTCTACAGTTAGACCCTGATCCTCTAAAGGTAGACCCTGTTCCGGTACGGTACTCTCTTCACCGTGTGCAACGTTTTGTTTTTTCTGGGTAAAACTTTAAAATTCAAAATGTTTTGCTTGTCTTTTTTGACATTTTTGTCACTTTATTCAACATTGTTTCACTTTTTCCGATGTCAATTTTTTTTCTGCACCTTTTGATATTTTTGGGGGGTTTTTCCTACAATTTTAAAGCTTTTAACGACTTTTTTGTCAATTTTTCAACGTTCTTTTATCAAATGTTTTTTTTCAAAATGCTATAAAATTGAATAAAACACCAAAACTCCCTACTTCGTCTCTCTCTTAGCTAAGGGGTCCTTGGCCTAAAAAACGTTGAAGACCCTGCTCTAAATGATGTACTGTGGTTATGTTTATTCGTTGTTGTTTGGTGTATATATTTGTTACTGCTTGCTGTAATCCAAATTGCCCCTCAGAGATAATAAAGTGACCTTGAGTCAACTTTTGCAGAGCGGCAGCCAATGAGAGAGCAGACTCGCCAACGTGCCTCCAATATATTCTGCCGTGTATACACACATGCTTTACAGGCAGATTAAAAGATTGTGATATTTCCTTTAGCTTTCTTTACGATACGTCTCTATATGACTACAGGGATGCTAACAGCTAGCTTGGCGTAAAGGTACAAGCTAACGTCCTGGTTCTAGTGGTGTTTCTGATGTCCTGTTGATAGACCAACTCTGAGCTAACGTAGTCGTTCTAGTGATGTTTCTGATGTCCTGTTGATGGACCAACCCTGAGCTAACATTTTTGGCACTTTTTCGTCGCATTTGTGTCGCATTTTTGCATTTTTTTTCCGTCAGATTTTGGCCACTTTTTTCATCGCATTTTGGCACTTTTGTTTTGAATTTTTTTGTCACTTTTTTGTCGCATTTTTGCCACTTTTTTCATCACAAACGTCCTGGTTCTAGTGTTGTTTCTGATGTCCTGTTGATGGACTAAAGCCCTGTTTACACGTACATGGTTATTTTGAAAAACTGAGACCTTTCCCTTTGTTTGTGTTTTTGTTTGTTTTATTTGGATCCCCATTAGCTTCAGCATCAGCTAAAAAGCTATTCTTCCTGGGGTCCTGTCCTTCGTTTACACGCAAACGGAGAATTCTCCTCTGAAATCCTCGGAGATTTTTGAAACCTTTGTTTGCACGTTTGCACGTAAACTGAGACAAACGGAGGTTTATGCAGCCGAGGAAGTGAGGAAGAGAAAAGAGAGGAAGTGTTTGGTTGCTGTTGTTGGCTTGAGCTTCTTGTTACACCGCCACCTACAGGTCTGGCGTGCTCTTGACTGCATTGACGGCATATATACACAGGTACATGTAAACAAAGACTTTTCTGAAAACTGACAGCTGTGCACAATGTTGTTTTTGAAAACGGAGAGGTTGAAATGTCCATTTATGAAAATAGCTGCCCACGTGTAAACGTAGTATAACTGTGTTTCTGCTGTGTGTTTGTGTCTTGCAGAGACTACCAGCAGAGGTTTGAAGACTACCCTCGCTCCAGGAAAGCTCTCATTCCTTTCATACTGTAACAACGGAGCAAAGTCCAGAGAGACGGACCAGAACTGATCGCCTGCAGCTGTTTCAACTCATTGGTTTCCTCTCACGTGATGGTAGTCAAGCGGAGGTTTTCCACATTCCCAGAGGACGTTTTTGTTACATTTGTGCCACTTTTTGTTGTTGCATTTTTGCCACTTTCTTCGTCACATTTTTTGGCACATTTTAGCGAATGTTTTCATCGCATTTTTGGCACATTTAAGCGAAGGATTTCATCGCATTTTTGGCACATTTTTCGTCGCATTTCTGCCACTTTTTTCGTTGCATTGTTGCAATTTTTCTTCGTTACATTTTGCCACTTTTTTCTTACGTGTTTGTTACATTTGTGCCACTTTTTGTTGTTGTATTTTTGCCACTTTTTACATCACATTTTTTGGCACATTTTAGCGAATTCTTTCATCGCATTTTTGCCACTTTTTTGTCACATTTCTGCCACTTTTTTCATTGCATTTCTGTCACTTTTTTAGTCGCATTGTTGCCATTTTGTTTTGTCACATTTTGCCACGTTTCGTCGAATTTTTGCTACTTTTTTCATCACATTTTTGCCCCTTTTTTACTTAGCATTTTTTCTTGCATTAAAGCATGTTAATAAACTCGATGTGATTCTTCTTCTCCTGTCGGGCCGTTGAGAAACTCTCCTGCTTCAATGCATCAATTAATAGAAAACTAACATATATAACATATACAGTATATTATTCTACAGAATCAGGACTTTTACTTTTGGTAGTTTAGGTTTGTTTTAATGCCGATACTTTACTTCAGGAACATTTTGAATGCAGAAGTTTTACTTGTAACAGAATATTTCTACATTGTGATATTAGTATATATACATATAGAGTTCTTCTTCCACCTTTTCACTCTTCAACTGAATGAAACTGGAGCAAATGTGACACTTTTCAAAGGAGTTTATGAAGATATGGGACATTTGCTTTCTTATATTTCTTTTATATCTTTCTTCTTATACTCTTACATGTGAGTTTGCTGCTATAAAACAAGGCACATTATCTCCTGTATGTGAAAGCTTACATGGTAATAAACCTGATTCTGATTCCTTAGTGACGTGTGTGTGTTTTTGGTTAATCTTCATGTAACACAAATGTTCAGCGTCAGTTAGAGTCCACTAAAAGTTCTGTTGTTGCTGCTGACAGACTCAGATTATTATTATAAGTGTCTGACAACATTATGGGATGGATCCCTACAGAGATAGACCTTTTAGTTAAAGAGTAAGATCCTTTTAGTTTAACATCAAACAGCCCCGAAATCACCATCACCAAACTGTAAATAATCAGGACTTTTATCATCGTAAAACACACTTCATTCAAAGTGGACCGAAACTAAATAAAACTACCAAAAGCCGTCTCTGTTCATCTTTCAACTGTTCCAACAATCACCACTCTGGTGTGGTTGAAATAAACCCTTAATTCACCCATTTACATGTGGAGATATGCTGGCTCTATACACGCTAAAAGTCCTGATTATTTACATGGAGTCTGGTGGAGATGTGCTGGCGGAGTTTGAAGATGACGCAATTAAGTGACAGTGGTGTGATTAATAGCAGCAGAGTTTAAATATAATAGAATAAATTGCAAGGGTCAAACATAGTTTATTATAATCTAGTAAATCATGAAATAGTGAGGGAAATGGGACATGTAATAACACAGTATAGAATAACATAATATAATATGTAGTATAGCGCAGCAATATAACATATTATAAAACAATATTTACAGAATTTGCATGAGACCAAATATTTTACAAAATTCTTAAATAAGAGTGACACGTAAAAAAAAAGAAAAAATATATGTTTGTGCTTTTATTTTGAAGTATGTAATTCATTCAACCTGTGTGTGTGTGTGTGTGTTTGTGTGTGTGACGTATATTGTGCGAGACAAGACGTAGTTCACCCAAGGGGGTAAGCTTCGCTTCAGAACTCGAACCTCCCATGGGATCGCTTCGTTGCTACAAAGCGATCACCTCCCGTTAGCATTCCGCTGACCGCCATTTTGTTTTTACGTCACTTGACAGAGAATAACTTTACATCTGAAGCGTTTAAAGACTCTATTTGTTCGTTGTTTATTTCTACAGAAACACGAAAATGTATGAAAGGCTCCATTACCTTGTACCTCACGTTATGATTCCGTAGCAGATGCTTTTGTGAAAATAGGCTAACGATTGTGTCATAACCACGAGACTTACTGTCACACAGTCGAAAAATTACCGTACTGCCAGGAGAAGCATAGACGGTAGAGGAGAAGCCATAGACAGTAGAGGAGAAGCCATAGACAGTAGAGGAGAAGCCATAGACAGTAGAGGAGAAGCCATAGACAGTAGAGGAGAAGGGAGAAGCCATAGACAGTAGAGGAGAAGGGAGAAGCCATAGACAGTAGAGGAGAAGCCATAGACAGTAGAGGAGAAGCCATAGACAGTAGAGGAGAAGCCATAGACAGTAGAGGAGAAGCCATAGACAGTAGAGGAGAAGGGAGAAGCCATAGACAGTAGAGGAGAAGCCATAGACAGTAGAAGAGAAGCCATAGACAGTAGAGGAGAAGCCATAGACAGTAGAGGAGAAGGGAGAAGCCATAGACAGTAGAGGAGAAGGGAGAAGCCATAGACAGTAGAGGAGAAGCCATAGACAGTAGAGGAGAAGGGAGAAGCCATAGACAGTAGAGGAGAAGCCATAGACAGTAGAGGAGAAGCCATAGACAGTAGAGGAGAGAAGCCATAGACAGTAGAGGAGAAGCCATAGACAGTAGAGGAGAAGGAGAAGCCATAGACAGTAGAGGAGAAGGGAGAAGCCATAGACAGTAGAGGAGAAGCCATAGACAGTAGAGGAGAAGGAGAAGCCATAGACAGTAGAGGAGAAGCCATAGACAGTAGAGGAGAAGCCATAGACAGTAGAGGAGAAGCCATAGACAGTAGAGGAGAAGCCATAGACAGTAGAGGAGAAGCCATAGACAGTAGAGGAGAAGCCATAGACAGTAGAGGAGAAGCCATAGACAGTAGAGGAGAAGGGAGAAGCCATAGACAGTAGAGGAGAAGCCATAGACAGTAGAGGAGAAGCCATAGACAGTAGAGGAGAAGGGAGAAGCCATAGACAGTAGAGGAGAAGCCATAGACAGTAGAGGAGAAGGGAGAAGCCATAGACAGTAGAGGAGAAGCCATAGACAGTAGAGGAGAAGCCATAGACAGTAGAGGAGAAGGGAGAAGCCATAGACAGTAGAGGAGAAGCCATAGACAGTACATGAGAAGGGAGAAGCCATAGACAGTAGAGGAGAAGCCATAGACAGTACATGAGAAGGGAGAAGCCATAGACAGTAGAGGAGAAGCCATAGACAGTAGAGGAGAAGCCATAGACAGTAGAGGAGAAGCCATAGACAGTAGAGGAGAAGCCATAGACAGTAGAGGAGAAGCCATAGACAGGAGAAGCCATAGACAGTAGAGGAGAAGCCATAGACAGTAGAGGAGAAGCCATAGACAGTAGAGGAGAAGCCATAGACAGTAGAGGAGAAGCCATAGACAGTGAGAAGCCATAGACAGGAGAAGCCATAGACAGTAGAGGAGAAGCCATAGACAGTAGAGGAGAAGCCATAGACAGTAGAGGAGAAGCCATAGACAGTAGAGGAGAAGCCATAGACAGTAGAGGAGAAGCCATAGACAGTAGAGGAGAAGCCATAGACAGTAGAGGAGAAGCCATAGACAGTAGAGGAGAAGCCATAGACAGTACATAAGAAGGGAGAAGCCAAGAAGCCAAGCTCGCAGGCAATCGGGTGGGCGTGGAGGCATGCAATCAAGTGAGAAGGTGAAGCCCATAGAGAGTTTATGAAAAGCATCGGAACAAAATATTTCAGCTTTATTATATATAATATTTCAGTTTTCAGCAACATTTTTGATGGATTGTAATTACTCATACTTCGATATGTAGCAATGAATTCATATGAAGTAAGATTTATCCACGAACAAGTAGGCTATGATATTTTAAGAAATGTATATGTTGTTAAATAATGAGGGTTAGGAGGTATAGCTACACAGGAGATGGGGAAATTATACAGCCAATGGAGAAAAAAAACGTATCCATGTGTTCTGCTCTTATAATGCACAATGACATTGAAGAGAAATATAATCAAATCTAATCTAAAGGTGTCTTGACACCTCCCTTATCAATATTCACTGTGTAGGCCACTGACTTTGAATATATATCATTATAAAGTTCTACCACATAAGTAATAAAACCACATGACATTTCTGTCAAAGCATGTCTACTTGAAGTGTCTACTGTGTGTTTCGATAATTAATATTAAATCATTTGGTTAATAATATTGCTTTATTAAAAGTTGAAATAGTAAAACACAAATAAAAACATTATATAAAAAAGTAATAAAAAAGTAATAATAATAAATAAAAGAGCAGTGACAATTGAACAGTGTTATGTCTACCCAAGTGATGATGTATTAATCTAAAGACAAAATGCACATACACAACCCCAAAAGAATGTAACATTCTTTAACTGTTTCATATTAAAAACATGTTGAGAAGTTTAATCCAGTATCATCCCTACTGGATCAAGACTCTCAAGCCTTCAGCTAAATTATTTAAAAAAATATCATTACCCCTAGTGGATAAATGAACTTCATCCCTAAGAAACAGTTCAGACTTGTCAAATTCAATTTGAGGGTGATGCACGATAGCCCCCTGCATCCCCAAGACAAAGGTAGCCATGACACTGTTCACCCATTTATGGGACTTGTCAGTTTTCCCCGGATGGCCCGATCTCCACCGACGTCTCTGGGTGATGTCAGACAGCACGATGATCATCTGAGGGAAACGCCGATGGAGATGTGGCAGATCCTGCTTCATCGCTGCGACGAGATCGATGCTCTTCCTGCATCCCAAGTCGTTCCCGCCGCAGTGAATCAGCAGGATATCCGGGGCTGCTCTTCCTCTAAGGGACCGGTTGAAGAAAGGAAGGAGTCCGTGCCATCAAAAACCACCCCAGCCAAAGTGAACCTTGGCCCCCATGGTCTCTCTGGCCCTCTCTTCCCCACGACGAATGTAGCTGCTGCCCATGATCCAAATCACTGGACCTGTTAATAGCATACAGTAATCACAATCATAAAAGTGTTTTTTTTTATGTGAAAGTGTCAGTACACACATGTTAACACACACAAGTAACTTGTCTCGGGCCATAAACAAAACAGAAAAAGTCTATTGAGATATACAATAAATCACAAATGAATTGCTCTTATCTGTTCATTGAAATAATAATATGACAATATAAGTATTACACAACGTTTGAGGGCTTAGCATTCTTTGCTACTGCTTACTGTTAAACCTTAATTATAGTGTGAAGTCATGCCATGTATTGATTTGCAGTGTGTCAGGTGGGTTACCTATTTGGACTTGTACTGAAGGCTTCATGGCTATTGTCTCTGCTGCTGTCCCCGAGGTGGAGGATGGGGACGGTCCTAGAAAAATAAAAAGGCACAGTACAGAGCATGTTAGCTTTGGTATGACTAAATAACAACATTACAACTAACAGGTGACATCTTATTTTAGCACAATCTCATACAGTTCTGAAATATATCCTAGGGTCCTGTTTCTTCAGAGACGGCATTGTTTGCTAATTCAGTAGCTGACAGGGATTATATATAAATTTGTTTTTTTAGTTATACAATTCAAATCAACTTGTGTAATACTTCCTTTGGGCACCTACAATTGATTGTTAGGCATGGTGTAGGCTAACAGCTTAATGTTAGTATTTAAACCTATGTGGACAGAAAAATGAAAATGGCAACCCTCAGTTATAGATGTTATTGGTGACATTATTGTCCATCTATTACCTATGTGTTATTCAACAGGCCAAAGCAGACGCTTTTGTCCAAAGCGATTTACTGATTAACTTTTTTATATGACTGATTCGTCCATTTTCTTTTGCGATGTAGGTAGATCAGTGGTTTTCAACCTTTTTTTAGCCACGGCACAGTTTTTACATAAAAAAAATCCCGGCACACCACCAACCAAAAATGACACATTGTAGCCTAATAATCAGAATCTGCATTTTTCTTTTTTTTTTAATGTATCCATCGCTTTTGCAGACTTACATCGATGATCTCGGCCCTACTGCTTACACCCTGGCACTGCGGGATGCGCGTGAAAGGTGGCAGCAGGGCTCCAGACTAACTTTCTTCATTAGGAGCATAGTGGCCCCCAAATGAAAATGTTAGGGGCACAACCAAAAGGTGCTGTAGAAATAAAGTTGCCTTGCCTTCTAACCTCAGCCTATCAGTCAGTCACCAGGGCATAGAAACCACTGCTGTGGCTGCTCGGCTCTGAGGAAGTGTAACGTCAACAGCACCGCGACCGCTTTCGGCTCGCCATTAATATATCACAGCAAACGCTGTCTGCTTGAACCACTGCTGTAACCACACTTGAAACCACTTTATCGGCATTTCCATGAGTCACTGTGACTTCCACAAAACTGCAGAGCCGACGTAGTTCGCATCGTCTACAGCTCTGCGTGTGTGCGAGTGTGTCAGAGCTCTGCTCTCTGTCTCTGTGTTTCAGAGAGGACAGATAAGCTTGCGCTTACGCGCTCTCATGTACCGAAATGTCAACGTTTAACGTATAAAAAAGGGGGCAAATTTACTGGTCGCACATGTGCGACTGGATGTAAAATTCAGTCGCACACTCTCAAATTTTGGTCGCAAAATTACTGCCCTGCTGGCAGTAATTCTATTGTCTTAAATCAACAAGGTCATTATTGCGCTATACTGCCACCTACTGACACAGAATAGTATTTCATTTCTCTGCCAGTCATCATATTGAGGCACAGATGCGCAACAATGGAAAATTATTTGCAGTAACTCAATAAAAAAAATTGTTGGACCAATTAAGTAAAATCTGATAATTTCCCACGGCACACAGGACGATCTCTCACGGCACACTAGTGTGCCGCGGCACAGTGGTTGAAAATCACTGAGCTAGATAACAATTGACGCCATTTTGTGGTTATATTCCGCCAAAATTAACATTATACAACCCATATACTGTCTATGTATACAACATGTGCAAGCAAGCATGTTATCTTTACCGATGCCTCAGATAGCTTAATATAACTTAATCTGTCGTACTGGCGTTATATTTTAAAATAAATAAATGCTATGCAAAATGACCAAATAATTAATCATAATACTTAACAAAAGTTGCTTGTCTAAAATTAACGTTACACAACATGTGCAAGAAAGCATGTTATCTTTACCAATGCCTCAGCTAGTTTATGCAATAACTTAATCTGGCATACTGGTGTTATATTTTAAATTAAATAAACACTGCAAAATGACCAAATAATTAATCATAATACTTACCAAAAGTTGCTTCTCGGTCATCATCACGGTCTCTGTGTGATTCGTAATGACTGAGATTTCTCTCGGCACAGCTACTAGAAGACTTACAACTTTCGGACAGGTTGCTCACGTCACATTTACGTTGTCTCTCTCAGTTGGAGGCTGCGCAGTAAAGCTGGCCATCACCGGAAAAGTGCTTCTAATAGCCTTCACTGGTCTCAGACCAGAGCAACGGGGTCTGTTGGTCCATTTTATATATGTCAATGAGTTCACTAAATTATCTTTTAAACTGAAAAACATCAGATGTGTTCATGGCTCAATTCAAATGCGTTTGTGCTTTTATTTTGAAGTACATCGACGCAAACCTGAAACATGCGCAGCGTTCGTCTATATTTTGTACGTAGCCGTTGAACAGAATCGACGTGTGTACGCTACGCCAGACATCTTACGTTAACATCCACAACAAACATGGCGGACGGTAAGTTAATTGTTGAACATAGATCACCTTTTTCGCCGTTTTTGCAGTATTTGCGTTTGTTTACTCCGTGTTTCCGGTTAGATTTGATGATTTTGAGGACTCAGTCGAAACTACAGCGGTGGAATGTAACCATTAGTGACGTTAAATAACCGGATAGAGAGCGTTAGCAGCTAATGTGATGCTAAGCTATTTTACCGGCGCTTAAAATCGCCGATGGACGCTAAAATGAGTAAAATCTGTTAGAGGTTTGGTTCAGTAACGTTCTCAGTTAGCAGCGAAGACACAGAGTTGAATAAAATAAACGTATTAGTCATATTTTAGCCACTTTATTTGCAATATTTGTTCTTTGTAATAAGAAACTAGCTGCACTAGTGTTCTCCGGCTGAGTTTATTCATACAACACACTCCGGATGCTCCGCTGCGCTGAATCAAGTTTCTGTCAACCAAACTGTGTTCAAGAATCTGCTAATTTAGCGATTCTTTACTTCTGGGCGTGTACCGAAGTAAACTGAACGTTAACTAGAAATCATTAGGGGATGCTCGTAAATACGGCAATGTTTTATTTCATTCCTAATGTTCCTTAACCCTTGAGTTTAGGAGTTTCTCTGCACTCCATTAAAATATCGGGCAGTTTAAGGATGTTTATAACGCATTCTGCTGTGTGAATGGGCCAGTATTGTCTCTACTGTCTGTAAGGATGAATCCACTGATCTCCAGATGAGAGGTCTGTGATAGATTAGATTATCAGTCAGTGATCGACTGTAGTAGATGTAAATGATCAGCTGATCCTCAGTACGACTGCTACTGCTTTAGTGATGTATAATCGATTATCTATTAACCCTGAAAGCTAGATGCCCGGTTAAACGTAGGTCACGTGGGTTATTATATTAATGCAACCTGCAAATACTGTTGCAGCATGGAGTTGGGTCATGTTCAGGGATAGGTGATTGCCATGGCAGCGCTGTTGCAGGGCAACCACCTGTGTGTGTGTGTGTGTGTGTGTGTGTGTGTGTGTGTGTGTGTGTGTGTGTGTGTGTGTGTAACTGAAGTCACAGTGTCTGGTTTTGTCTTACAGATCACACAGATGCAGATCATTCCATGGAGGGACACACTCCTGTGAGTACTACACTCAACTACACAGTACTACAGTACACTACAGTACTACAGTACACTACAGTACTACAGTACACTACAGTACTACAGTACACTATAGTACTGTACTACTGTCACAGGGTTACATGTTACAGAAGATGCCTAAAGGCACTTCTCACTGGCCCACTGGTACTTTAGACTAGTAGTCGTTTGATGGACCTCTCTCTCTAGCTGTGTTAGATCTGTCTGTCTGTCTGGTATGTATGTAGTGTGTTCAACATTTTGTAAGAGCGTTCCAACTCTATAAAATACCCACAATGCACTGCTAATCGGAGTGTACATTTAATGTGATGATGATGATGATGATGGTGATCCTGCAGGTGTCTGAGAACCCTCACGCAGAGTACCTGACAGAGAACATCCAGGTAACATACACACACACACATACACACACACAAACACACACACACACACACACACATACACACTCACGCGCTGACTGTGATCCCTGAGAGGCTGAAGTCCCAGCATGCTTTGCGTCTCCCCAGAGGACACTGGAGAACGAGAAGCCGACTGCAGACAAGATGTCGAAGCAGAAGGTGGACCTGCAGGCGCTGCCGACCCGGGCCTACCTGGACCAGACCGTGGTCCCCATCCTGCTGCAGGGGCTGTCGCTGCTCGCCAAGGACAGGTACACACTATATACTACACACCACACACACACTACACACCCTACACACGCTACACACACACTACAGACACTACACACACTATACACACTATACACACACTACATCCTGCTGCAGGGGCTGTCGCTGCTCGCCAAGGACAGGTACACACTATATACTACACACTACACACACACTACACACACACTACACACACTCTACAGACACTACACACACTACAGACACTACACACACATTACAGACACTATACACACATTACATCCTGCTGCAGGGGCTGTCGCTGCTCGCCAAGGACAGGTACACACTACACACACACTACACACACACTACACACGCTACACACACACTACAGACACTACACACACTATACACACACTACATCCTGCTGCAGGGGCTGTCGCTGCTCGCCAAGGACAGGTACACACTATATACTACACACTACACACACACTACACAACACACATTACAGACACTATACACTACACACACACACCATACACACACTACACACACATTACAGACACTACACACACACTACACACACATTACAGACACTACACACACACACTACACACTACACACTACACACACACTACACACTACACACACACTACACACACATTACAGACACTATACACACACACTACAGACACTACACACACACACTACACACACACTACAGACACTACACACACACTTCACACCCTACACACTACACACACGCTACACACCCTACACACACACTACACACACGCTACACACACACTACACACGCTACATACCCTACACACACACTACAGACACTATACTCTTCTCTCATTGACCTACCCGCATGTGTGATTCATGTCATGTTGTATGAACAATAACAACGGGAGTGAGAAACACAAGGCATTGTGAGGTCTAAGATAGTACAACATAACAGAGCTGAAGTTACGTACTGATTAACGTTAGTACAACATAACAGAGCTGACGTTACGTAGCGAGTAACGTTAGTACAACATAACAGAGCTGAGGTTACGTAGCGAGTAACGTTAGTACAACATAACAGAGCTGAGGTTACGTACTGAGTAACGTTAGTACAACATAACAGCTGAGGTTACGTAGCGAGTAACGTTAGTACAACATAACAGAGCTGAGGTTACGTACTGATTAACGTTAGTACAACATAACAGCTGAGGTTACGTAGCGAGTAACGTTAGTACAACATAACAGAGCTGAGGTTACGTAGCGAGTAACGTTAGTACAACATAACAGAGCTGAGGTTACGTACCGAGTAACGTTAGTACAACATAACAGAGCTGAGGTTACGTAGCGCGTAACGTTAGTACAACATAACAGAGCTGAGGTTACGTACTGAGTAACGTTAGTACAACATAACAGAGCTGAGGTTACGTAGCGAGTAACGTTAGTACAACATAACAGAGCTGAGGTTATGTAACGAGTAACGTTAGTCCAACATAACAGAGCTGAGGTTACGTACCGAGTAACGTTAGTACAACATAACAGAGCTGAGGTTACGTAGCGAGTAACGTTAGTACAACATAACAGAGCTGAGGTTACGTAGCGAGTAACGTTAGTACAACATAACAGAGCTGAGGTTACGTACTGAGTAACGTTAGTACAACATAACAGAGCTGAGGTTACGTAGCGAGTACCGTTAGTACAACATAACAGAGCTGAGGTTACGTAGCGAGTAACGTTAGTCCAACATTACAGAGCTGAGGTTACGTAGCGAGTAACGTTAGTACAACATAACAGAGCTGAGGTTACGTACCGAGTAACGTTAGTACAACATAACAGAGCTGAGGTTACGTAGCGAGTAACGTTAGTACAACATAACAGAGCTGAGGTTACGTACCGAGTAACGTTAGTACAACATAACAGAGCTGAGGTTACGTAGCGAGTAACGTTAGTACAACATAACAGAGCTGAGGTTACGTACTGAGTAACGTTAGTACAACATAACAGAGCTGACGTTACGTAGCGAGTAACGTTAGTACAACATAACAGAGCTGAGGTTACGTACCGAGTAACGTTAGCACAACATAAAAGAGCTGACGTTACGTAGCGAGTAACGTTAGTACAACATAACAGAGCTGAGGTTACGTAGCGAGTAACTTTAGTACAACATAACAGAGCTGAGGTTACGTACTGAGTAACGTTAGTACAACATAACCGAGCTGAGGTTACGTAGCGAGTAACGTTAGTACAACATAACAGAGCTGAGGTTACGTAGCGAGTAACGTTAGTCCAACATAACAGAGCTGAGGTTACGTAGCGAGTAACGTTAGTACAACATAACAGAGCTGAGGTTACGTACTGAGTAACGTTAGTACAACATAACAGAGCTGAGGTTACGTACTGAGTAACGTTAGTACAACATAACAGAGCTGAGGTTACGTAGCGAGTAACGTTAGTACAACATAACAGAGCTGAGGTTACGTAGCGAGTAACGTTAGTACAACATAACAGAGCTGAGGTTACGTAGCGAGTAACGTTAGTACAACATAACAGAGCTGAGGTTACGTAGCGAGTAACGTTAGTACAACATAACAGAGCGGAGGTTACGTAGCGAGTAACGTTAGTACAACATAACAGAGCGGAGGTTACGTAGCGAGTAACGTTAGTACACAGGGGGAGTGACAGGCTCCGGCTGGAAATCGTCAGGAGGACGGTAAATAGTTTTAACATGACTTTAAAATCGCCATCCACCGAGCCAAAATGCTTATGTTATCAATAGTTAGCTCGTTCTGGTTTCCTAACTGCGTCGGGAGGTAATGTTAGCGTAGCTGGGAGCTTCATGGAGAAAGCTAAAGTTTATGTTAGCTCCCCTACAGCTGTCAGAGTTAGCTTCCACGTCATCTTATCTTCTTATATCTGTAGTCTCAGTAACGTGACAATCTGCTGGAAACAGGTTGCTTATAAATCACTAAACTAGTAGTGACCGCACCGTTTGGCTTGGTTATTAATGCAGTTAGCATCGTTTGTTACTTACCTAGTTTATGACAAATGGTTTCGGCTGTGCTTCCTAACATGATGTCATTGTGCTAACCGAGCACTGATAGCCTTTACAACAGTTAGATCATGTTTCATTACTCTGTTGATCTGTGTGTGTCGCTGTGTGCTCGTGGTGGAAAATGAATGTAAACAAAGTGGTGTGCAGGTCTCCTCAAGGCCAGGCTATAATGTTAGAGGTCCCTCTAGTGGACAGAACGTGTAACAACAACCACATGCTTGTAGTGGCATTGACAATGCATAAGCCTGAGTAGTGTAGAACATATTTAACAGGCTGCATTTTGAGCATTAAATATTCAAATATTATTTGAATATTAAAAAAAATCTCAAATGGAATTTGAATAGTATTATAAAGGAAGATTGACAGCTCTACTACACACACACTACAGACACTACACACACATTACAGACACTATACACACACTACAGACACTACACACACATTACAGACACTACACACACATTACAGACACTACACACACACTACAGACACTACACACACATTACAGACACTATACACACACTACAGACACTATACACACACTACATCCTGCTGCAGGGGCTGTCGCTGCTCGCCAAGGACCGGTACACACTATATACTACACACTACACACACACTACACTACACACACTACACACACTACACACACTACACTACACACCCTACACAGACACAACACACACTACACACACACACACACTACACACACATTACAGACACTACACACACTACACACACCCTACACACACATTACAGACACTACACACACTACA
This sequence comes from Perca schrenkii, assembly GCA_025617405.1. Classification (NCBI taxonomy): domain Eukaryota; kingdom Metazoa; phylum Chordata; class Actinopteri; order Perciformes; family Percidae; genus Perca; species Perca schrenkii. Next base: position 42,684,453 of record CM046788.1, read on the forward strand.
CACACACACTACACACACATTACAGACACTACACACACTACACACACACACCCACTACACACACATTACAGACACTACACACACTACACACACCCTACACACACATTACACACCCTACACACACATTAAAGACACTACACACACATTACACACCCTACACACACATTACAGACACTACACACACACACACTACACACACATTACAGACACTACACACACACACACTACACACACATTACAGACACTACACACACACACACCCTACACACACATTACAGACACTACACACACTACACACACCCTACACACACATTACAGACACTACACACACTACACACACACACACATTACAGACACTACACACGCCCTACACACACACACATTACAGACACTACACACACCCTACACACACATTACAGACACTACACACACCCTACACACACATTACAGACACTACACACACTACACACACCCTACACACACATTACAGACACTACACACACCCTACACACACATTACAGACACTACACACACCCTACACACACATTACAGACACTACACACGCTACACACCCTACACACACACCCTACACACACATTAAAGACACTACACACACATTACACACCCTACACACACATTACAGACACTACACACACACACACTACACACACATTACAGACACTACACACACACACCCTACACACACATTACAGACACTACACACACACACACACTACACACACATTACAGACACTACACACACACACACCCTACACACACATTACAGACACTACACACACTACACACACCCTACACACACATTACAGACACTACACACACTACACACACACACACTACACACACATTACAGACACTACACACACTACACACACCCTACACACACATTACAGACACTACACACACCCTACACACACATTACAGACACTACACACACCCTACACACACATTACAGACACTACACACACTACACACACCCTACACACACATTACAGACACTACACACACCCTACACACACATTACAGACACTACACACACCCTACACACACATTACAGACACTACACACACCCTACACACACATTACAGACACTACACACACCCTACACACACATTACAGACACTACACACACTACACACACACACACTACACACACAACACAGACACTACACACACCCACTACACACACATTACAGACACTACACACACCCTACACACACATTACAGACACTACACACACCCTACACACACATTACAGACACTACACACACTACACACACCCTACACACACATTACAGACACTACACACACCCTACACACACATTACAGACACTACACACACCCTACACACACATTACAGACACTACACACACCCTACACACACATTACAGACACTACACACACCCTACACACACATTACAGACACTACACACGCTACACACCCTACACACACACACTACACACACATTACAGACACTACACACGCTACACACCCTACACACACACTACACACATTACAGACACTATACACACACTACATCCTGCTACAGGGGCTGTCGCTGCTCGCCAAGGACAGGTACACACTACACACACTACACACACACACACACTATACACACTAGGGCTGGGCGATATGGAGAAAATCTGATATCACGATATATTCTTGTCCTAACACCTCAATGGTGATATTGTGATATTCTAGGGTTTACTATCGGTGCTTTAACAGAATATCTTCACACAGAGTTTAGATAAATAATCATCAGTAATGCGGATATAATGACTAAGAGGGTAAAGGTGAATAATGGAACAGATACAGTCTGGTGAGGTCAGAACATGACATCACTTTACTGTAATGTAGCCTTTAGAACCAGGAACAGACACTTATACCATATCACGATATCCAAAATCTGAGACGATATCTAGTCTCATATCACGATATCGATATAATATCCATATATTGCCCAGCCCTCCTATACACTACACACACACACACACACACACACACACACTACATACACACACACACACACACTACACTACGCTCCACCACACCCCCACTCTCTGTGACGTAGACTTGTGTTGTGTGTTGCAGACCTCCCAACCCCATCGAGTACCTGGCAGCCTTCCTCCTGAAGAACAAGGCCCAGTTTGAGGAGAGGAGTTAGAGCTCGTCTGTCTTTGTTTTCAACTGTTTGTTTTTTAAAATCCACAATAAACCTGTTGGTGTGTAAGAGGAACTCTGTCTGTCTGTGTGTATTATTTAATATTTAAAGGAGCTGGTAGTAAATGGTTGTATTCCAGGAGTCAGAAACCTGTCTTCCTCTCAGAGAGACATTTAAACTGTCTGCAGACTCATGGGAGGGTCTTGGTTTTAGGGTTCTGGTCCAGTTCTTACCCCTTCTGGTCCTCGGGTCAAATCTGACCCGTTTTCAAAAAGTCAGAAATTTGGGTTTCTTTCGACCTCAGTTGTCAAAAATAAAACGGTAACGTAGATGGTTCCCTACAACGGGCTTCACACCTAACATAAAGTCCACTACTGTCACTGAATTATTCATTCAATTTGGTGTTTTCTACGTCTTCTCCACCAGAAAGGTGTCTGACTGCTGCTGCTGCTAGCCTTGTCTGACACATGGATGTTTCCCATAAACATAAATATATAAATATATTCTGATCTGATTACAGCAAAGACAACGTCTGCAGTATTGACGGCAGAATAGGCTCTAGAATATTTCATTCTGGATTAACAGGTGACATATTAGAAAGTCCTTTTTTTTTTTATTACATTTATATCAAAACCTCGAGACTTTCAAACATGTCATTTATTAATATGTATTTGTGTCTAAATAACATAAACATCTTTTCCTGTTCTATGATGTCTGGAAACTCTTCCAAGACGCTGGTGTGTGGCGTGAGAAATAGGCGTCGGTCCTATCTCTAGCTGCACGTGTTTTCTGAGCCCTGCGTCCCAAACTAGAAGCTAGAAGAGGCTGAAAACCTGCGATAGAAAAGAATAGAAAGAAAGAAATCCCAAATGTAAAGTTGGAGTATTTTATTATTCCTTCAGCTCGTTACACCAGTTTAACAGTTTGACTTTATTGCACAAAAAAAACTACGATGAGATGAAACCAAACTACACCTGAGTCATTATTACTACAAAATATATAAACACCCCCCCCCCTGCTCCCTACTGACTAGTACTGGGTGAAGGTTTCCTCTTTGATTGTCTGCTAGCAAACAGAAACGTGTATAAAAGCTGCTTTGTGTGTGCGTGTGTGTGTGTGTGTGTGCGTGTGTGTGTATCTGTGTGTTTGGGGGTGTGTATATGTATCTGTGTGTTTGGGTGTGTGTATCTGTGTGTGTGTATGTATCTGTGTCTGTGTGTGTATATCTGTGTGTGTGTGTGTGTGTGTGTGTATCTGTGTGTGTGTGTGTGTGTGTGTGTATCTGTGTCTGTCTGTCTGTCTGTCTGTCTGTCTGCTGATATTCACTACCAACAGGTTCAAGAACCCAGAACTTAAAAAACTGTTTTTCTGAAGGTAACGTTGTGTCAGATGTTACGTACAGAAAGCATTTCGTTACCAAGTCAAACATCCAGAGGTCAGTTTTAGGCTGACTGACTGTCTGTGAGTTCAGCTAACACACGTAGCGTATAACTGAGCTTTTATGAAGACAAGCTAACGCTACGTGTGTTAGCTGAACTCACAGACAGTCAGTCAGCCTAAAACTGACCTCTGGATGTTTGACTTGGTAACTAAATGCTTTCTGTACGTCACATCTGACACAACGTTACCTTAGTGTCTCTCTCCGTTCTCTCTGCTGATTCCTCTCGTCTGTTTCCACTTCTGTCTTCATAAAAACTCACTTTTTGGGGTCGGCAGCTTCTAAAATTCGAGTTCTGGGTTCTCTACATTGTTGGTAGTACATATCAGTACATCGCAGCTTTTAGACATGGAAACCTTCACACAGTACTAGCCTTGGCCCTTCTTTGTTGGGCCATGTGTTTGTGTTGGGTCCAGTCATGTGACCGTCTCTACATTAGTTAATGTAGTACAGTTACAGCCGGGCGGCTCGGTTGGAAACTTACACATCTTTTTGACATCTCCAGTCAGTGTTTAGCACTGACTCAATGCAGGGCCCTATGGAATCTGTCTTAGAGCTTTTTTAAATCTACGATTTTGCGAGAGCCCAATAGTTTCTGTGAAATTGCTGTAAGACTGATTCTATAGGGCCCTACACCCTTGTGTTGACTTTGGGTCACATTGACCCGTTTTCTATTTTTGTTTTATATCAGAAAATATGGGACGCAGAAATAATTGCTGAAAATGTGTAGAAGAAAAATTTTACAATTTAAAAACGTTAGAAAAAGCAAAAACAAACGTCAAAAACGTCGGGGAAAAAGTGTTTTTTTAAGGTTGACGGGAAGACAACACAAGGGTTAAGTCAGTGCTAAACGCTAACTATAGATGTTAAAATATGACTTTGTATAAGTTTCCGACGGAGTTGCTGCCTACTTGCTGTAACTGTAGTTTAAAAAAACATCTTGAAATCCATCAACACTAAACTGGAATTAAAATATACATGAACATGTCTGCACATTCCTCGCTGCATCGCACAGAGCTGAACAAGTCTCTCGGATGAGACACCAAAAGGCCTTCAAGCAGCTTCTACAGAGTCCAGCTGATCTTCATGAATAACTGTGACCTGGATGACCGAGATCCTCACAGACACGTTTATTCCAAATTATTAATGCAATGTTAAATATACAAATCAGCTTCCAGAGCAACAAATCAAGCAGCTGGTGTAGTGTTAAAGAGGGAAGAACCTGCGTCCGTTACAGAGAAGTGTCTGACTACATTATGAAGAAATACTGTCAGCAGGACATTAAACAGTATGCTCCAGGTGGAGAACAGACACCGGCAGCCAGGACAGGACACAATAAAAAGCTTAAATCTCCAGAGGGAATCTTTACAGGCAGTTTTGCTCTGAGTGACGGCAGCGCCGGCCAATCACACGCAGCCGCGCTGCTTGGAATAACAAAACGTCACGGTGAACGTTTGAATTCAGAGACTCTACACGAGTTACAGGATGTTTAAACTAGTCGTCAGCAGGTATCAGTCAACGCATCAAGTTCCTCAAACAGACTTTTAGAGAAGGTAGGAGACAGGAAGTAGTCTTTGTGTGTATCAATGCTGGCCCAGGATGATGTCAGATGGCGAGGCAGTAGAGCTTGCTTTCAGATGGTGAGGGTGTGGGGCTTGCTCTCAGGTGGGACGGGGCTGGTGCTTGCTCTCAGATGGGAGGGGTATGGGGCTTGCTCTCAGATGGTGAGGGTGTGGGGCTTGCTCTCAGATGGGAGTGGGCAGGCACTGCTCTCAGATGGGAGTGGGCAGGCACTGCTCTCAGATGGGAAGGGGCGGGCCCTGCTCTCAGATGGGAGTGGGCCTTGCTCTCAGATGGGAGTGGGCGGGCACTGCTCTCAGATGGGAAGGGGCGGGCACTGCTCTCAGATGTAGAACTGGTTGGCAGCCAGGTTGTCCATGAAGGGCTGAACCAGGAAGTCAGTGGAGAAGTAGAAGACCAGGCCGAAGGTGATGGAGATGGGCAGCGCCGGCAGAGCCTTCTTAAAGATGGCGAGCAGCAGCAGCGTCAGGCACAGACCCTGGGAGACAGAAAAGGTAACACGTGGCCTCAGAAATTGCCAAGTGGCGTGTATGTCTACGCTGTGACGTTGCAGACTGCCGTCCGCTGTATACGGCGTGGACATACACGTGCGTAGCTCATAATGCGTACAGATAACACACCCCTCGGCTTTAGGAAAGTCATGATGTCACGTAGAACAAAACTACAACTTACGATGAGAATGGCGACGAAGCAGGCGAGCGTGGTGTTCCAGTCTCCGCCGGTCGCAGCAGCTTTTCCAACCAGAACGCTGTAGAAGATGAAATCCCCGAGGCCGAGCTTCACCCCCCCTACACACAGAAAACACAGCGTTAAGTTTCCTACAGACAGAAAATCTGAGGTTCTGGCTCACAGGGATTTCTTTAAAAGGTCCCATGGCATGAAAATTTCACTTTATGGAGTTTTTTTTAACATTAATATGCGTTCCCCCAGCCTGCCTATGGTCTCCCAGTGGCTAGAAATGGTGATAGGTGTAAACCGAGCCCTGGGTATCCTGCTCTGCCTTTGAGAAAATGAAAGCTCAGATGGGCCAATCAGGAATCTTCTCCTTATGAGGTCATAAGGAGCAAGGTTACCTCCCCTTTCTCTGCTTTGCCCGCCCAGAGAATTTGGCCCACCCATGAGAGAGAGAGAGACATCATGGCTTTCAAACGAGCAAAGTGGCAGTTGGTCAAGGCCATAAACGTTAAAAACTTTAATATACAAGTAAAAAAAAAGTCTTAAAAAACGTAATAGCAAAAAAGTTGGCTGTGCATTCGGACCCAAACACACTTTCTAAAGGTGTGTTTGACGTCTGGGACTTAAACCTGCGAATGTTCACAGAGCGGATCTGAACTTACGGTCTTCCTCCAGCTCGCTGTCAGTAAACGGCCGGGGCTGGTGGCTCTCAGGCTCCGCCCCCCCAACGCTCTCAGGCTCCGCCCCCCTGCCGCTCTGCTCCGCCTCCTCGTCTGGAAAACACAGCGGCACAATCCCAAAAAACTGATTAACTCAGTCAATAACAGACAACTTTATGTATATGTTTCACAAGATTAAAATCAGTTAAAAGCATGTTACAGATTGGTTGTGATTGTCCTGTAATGAGCATGTTGTGTTGTGCGATGTCGGACCTGTTTCGTGTCCGGAGCGCTGAGCGTCCGCTGGGCTCGCCATCCCCACTGTCCACATCATGGCCGCTGAACACAAACACGCAAACAAACAGACTCAGATTATTATTCTAAGTGTCTGACAACATTATGGGATGGATCCCTACAGAGATAGACCTTTTAGTTAAAAAGTAAGATCATTTTAGTTTAACATCAAACAGCCACGAAATCACCATCACCAAACTACACCAGACTCCATGTAAATAATCAGGACTTTTAGCGTGTATAGAGCCAGCATATCTCCACCAGACTCCATGTAAATGATCAGGACTTTTAGCGTGTATAGAGACAGCATATCTCCACCAGACTCCATGTAAATAATCAGGACTTTTAGCGTGTATAGAGCCAGCATATCTCCACTAGACTCCATGTAAATAATCAGGACTTTTAGCGTGTATAGAGCCAGCATATCTCCACCAGACTCCATGTAAATAATCAGGACTTTTAGCGTGTATAGAGCCAGCATATCTCCACCAGACTCCATGTAAATAATCAGGACTTTTAGTGTGTATAGAGCCAGCATATTTCCACCAGACTCCATGTAAATAATCAGGACTTTTAGTGTGTATAGAGCCAGCATATCTCCACCAGACTCCATGTAAATAATCAGGACTTTTAGCGTGTATAGAGCCAGCATATCTCCACCAGACACCATGTAAATAATCAGGACTTTTAGCGTGTATAGAGCCAGCATATCTCCACCAGACTCCATGTAAATAATCAGGACTTTTAGCGTGTATAGAGCCAGCATATCTCCACCAGACTCCATGTAAATAATCAGGACTTTTAGCGTGTATAGAGCCAGCATATCTCCACCAGACTCCATGCAAATAATCAGGACTTTTAGCGTGCATAGAGCCAGCATATCTCCACCAGACTCCATGTAAATAATCAGGACTTTAACGTGTATAGAGCCAGCATATCTCCACCAGACTCCATGTAAATAATCATGACTTTTAGTGTGTATAGAGCCAGCATATCTCCACATGTAAATGGGTGAATTAAGGGTTTATTTCAACCAAACCAGAGTGGTGATTGTTGGAACAGTGGAAAGATGAACCAAGACGGCTTTAGATAGTTTTATTTAGTTTCTGTCCACTTTGAATGAAGTGTGTTTTACGATGATAAAAATCCTGATTATTTACATGGAGTCTGGTGGAGTTTGGTGATGGTGATCATTGAGACAGAGAGTTGAACTCACAGGAGTAGATGAGTGCGGGGAAGATGGGCTCGTTGCGTTCCTGTGCCGTCTCCACCAACATGCGGAGAGGACCTTTAGGGGACAGGACGGCCACCAGGTCTGCAACGACACAAACAACCACAGCAATGCATCATGGGAACGCCGAGAAATCAGCTAACAGCTACACTGACGTTTTTGTTTAAACTGTAAATGGTTGAAACCATGTTTCCACATATGAGTGACAGAAACTGTGTCTGTGTGTGTGTCTCTGTGTGTCTCTGTGTGTCTCTGTGTGTGTCTGTGTGTGTGTCTCTGTGTGTGTGGTCTGACCGTAGACTGAGATAGCTCCCAGGATGACCCAGGCCGACCACTCTGGGAGGTACTTGATGAAGACGAGGGCCATGAGGGCGCTGATGAGGATGAGGTAGGCCTGCTGCAGGGCCAGCGGGCCCTTCCAGTGGATGCAGATCATCCCCACCCCCCCGAAGTTCCAGATCACCACGGCAACCGTGGGGTAGTCCACCGCCACGTTGTACGTCTTAAACACCTCGCTGCAGACACGGGAACACACAGCGGCACAGGTTACCCTAGTGCTGTCTTACCGCTGTGGTGTAAATAAAGTTTCAGAAGGTTGTTGTGTTGTTTAAATAAAGTTTCAGAAGGTTGTTGTGTATAAATAAAGTTTTAGAAGGTTGTTGTGTGTAAATAAAGTTTCAGAAGGTTGTTGTGTTGTGTAAATAAAGTTTCAGAAGGTTGTTGTGTTGTTGTGTGTAAATAAAGTTTCAGAAGGTTGTTGTGTTGTTGTGTGTAAATAAAGTTTCAGAAGGTTGTTGTGTGTAAAGTTTCAGAAGGTTGTTGAGTTGTTGTGTGTAAATAAAGTTTCAGAAGGTTGTTGTGTGTAAATAAAGTTTGAGAAGGTTGTTGGGTTGTGTGTAAATAAAGTTTCAGAAGGTTGTTGTGTTGTTTAAATAAAGTTAAGTTTCAGAAGGTTGTTGTGTGTAAATAAAGTCTCAGAAGGTTGTTGCGTGTAAATAAAGTTTCAGAAGGTTGTTGTGTTGTGTAAATAAAGTTTCAGAACGTTGTTGTGTTGTGTAAATAAAGTTTCAGAAGGTTGTTGTGTTGTTGTGTGTAAATAAAGTTTCAGAAGGTTGTTGTGTGTAAATAAAGTCTCAGAAGGTTGTTGCGTGTAAATAAAGTTTCAGAAGGTTGTTGTGTTGTGTAAATAAAGTTTCAGAAGGTTGTTGTGTTGTGTAAATAAAGTTTCAGAAGGTTGTTGTGTGTAAATAAAGTCTCAGAAGGTTGTTGCGTGTAAATAAAGTTTCAGAACGTTGTTGTGTTGTGTAAATAAAGTTTCAGAAGGTTGTTGTGTTGTTGTGTGTAAATAAAGTTTCAGAAGGTTGTTGTGTTGTTGTGTGTAAATAAAGTTTCAGAAGGTTGTTGTGTTGTGTAAATAAAGTTTCAGAAGGTTGTTGTGTTGTGTAAATAAAGTTTCAGAAGGTTGTTGTGTTGTTGTGTGTAAATAAAGTTTCAGAAGGTTGTTGTGTTGTGTGTAAATAAAGTTTCAGAAGGTTGTTGTGTGTAAATAAAGTCTCAGAAGGTTGTTGTGTTGTGTAAATAAAGTTTCAGAAGGTTGTTGTGTGTAAATAAAGTTTTGCCAGACTCACCCGAGGTACATGAAGCTGAACCAGAAGAGCAGCATGAGGGAGGACAGGATGAGCCAGCCGTGGATGAACTGAACAACACAACACACACACAACAACACACAACAACACACAACAACACAACACACAACAACACACAACAACACACACAACAACACACAACAACAACACAACACACAACAACAACACAACAACAACACACAACACACAACAACACACACAACAACACACAACAACACACAACACACAACAACAACACACAACACACAACAACACACAACAACAACACACAACAACACACAACAACAACACAACACACAACAACAACACAACAACAACACACAACAACAACACAACACACAACAACACACA
>CM046788.1:42699507-42706161 GCA_025617405.1 Perca schrenkii
GTGTACCTTGTAGCAGCGGTACTTGTAGAGGACCACCAGGAACACAGTCATCACCACGATGACGCTGATCATGATGATGGTGTTGAGGACTGAGTTCAGCAGCCGGCGGCCCACCGAGGCCGTGTTCTCCGTGAACGGGGTGTAGATCCTACCGGGACAAATACTACTCAGGAATACTACTCGCAGTACTCACACCTCACAGTACTCACACCTCACAGTACTCACACCCTACAGTACTCACACCTCACGTAGCTCACGCCTCACAGTGCTCACCTCTACAGTACTCACACCTCACGGTGCTCACACCTCACAGTACTCACCTACAGTACTCACCCTGCAGTGCTCACACCTACAGTGCTCACACCTCTACAGTACTGCACACGCCTCACGGTGCTCACGCCCTGCAGTACTCACGCCTCACAGTACTCACGCCTCACAGTACTCACGCCCTACAGCTACTCTCACCCTCCACCGAGTGCTCACACCTCACAGTGCTCACGCCTCAGCATCACACCTCACAGTACTCACATCTCACAGTGCTCACACCTCACAGTGCTCACGCCCTGCAGTACTCGCACTCACAGTGCTCACGCCTCACAGTACTCACACCTCACGGTGCTCACACCTCACAGTGCTCACGCCCTACAGTACTCACACCTCACAGTGACTCACGCCCTCACAGTACTCACACCTCTACAGTGCTCACACCCTCACGGTACTCACACCCTACGACTCACTCACCTCACAGTGCTCACACCTCACAGTGCTCACCTCACGGTACTCACGCCTCACGGTACTCACATCACGGTGCTCACGCCTACAGTGCTCACACGCTCTCACGTGCTCAGTGCTCACACCTCACGGTGCTCACACCCTGCAGTACTCACGCCTCACAGTGCTCACACTCACAGTGCTCACACCCCACGGTGCTCACCTCACGGTACTCACACCTCACAGTGCTCACCCCCTCACAGTACTCACACCTCACGGTGCTCACACCCTCACGGTGCTCACCCCTGCAGTACTCACACTCACTGATATCACCTCACGGTGCTCACGCCTCACGGTGCTCACACCTCACGGTGCTCACACCTCACGGTACTCACGCCTCACGGTGTCACTCACAGTCTGCACCTCGGTACTCACCTCACGCGGTGCTCACGCCTCACGGGTACTCACACCTCACAGTGCTCACGCCCACGGTGCTCACACCTCACGGTACTCACACTCACTGCAGTACTCACACCTCCACAGTACTCACACCTCACAGTGCTCACCTCACAGCACTCACCTCTGAGTGCTCACACCTCACGGTGCTCACACCTCACGGTGCTCACACCTCACAGTGCTCACACCTCACAGTACTCACCCTCACGATTACTCACGCCTCACGGTGCTCACGCCTACGGTGCTCACTCACTCACCCTCACGGTGCTCACGCCCTGCAGTGCTCACACCTCACTGGTGCTCACGACCTCACATCAGCCCTCACGTACTCACCCTACAGTGCTCACACCTCACGGTGCTCACGCACCTCACAGTGCTCACGCCTCACGGTGCTCACACCTCACAGTGCTCACGCCCTACAGTGCTCACACCCTGCAGTGCTCACGCCTCACGGTGCTCACGCCTCACAGTGCTCACCCCTCACCGGTGCTCACGCCACGGTGCTCACGCCCTACAGTGCTCACGCCCTACGGTACTCACACCCTACGGTACTCACGCCTCACGGTGCTCACACCTCACGGTACTCACGCCCTACAGTGCTCACGCCTCTGCAGTGCTCACACCCTACAGTGCTCACACCCTCACAGTGCTCACGCTCACGGTGCTCACACCTCACAGTGCTCACACCCTCACAGTGCTCACCCCCACAGTACTCACACCTCACAGTGCTCACACCTCACAGTACTCACACCTCACGGTACTCACACCCCTACAGTGCTCACACCTCTACAGTGCTCACACCTCACAGTGCTCACCTCCAGTGCCCTACAGTGCTCACACCCTACAGTACTCACACCTCACGGTGCTCACCTCACAGTGCTCACACCTCACGCAGTACTCACCCCTCACAGTGCTCACACCCTACAGTGCTCACACCCTCTACGGTACTCACACCTCACGGTGCTCACGCCTACAGTGCTCACACCCTCACAGTGCTCACACTCACGGTACTCACACTGCACCTCACGGTACTCACACCCACAGTACTCACACCCTGCAGTACTCACACCCTACAGTACTCACACCTCACGGTACTCACACCCTCACAGTACTCACACCTCCACAGTACTCACACCCTACAGTACTCACACCTCACAGTACTCACACCTCACAGTACTCACACCTCACAGTGCTCACACCTCACAGTACTCACACCCTACAGTACTCACACCTCACAGTACTCACACCCTACAGTACTCACACCTCACAGTACTCACACCTCACAGTACTCACACCCTACAGTACTCACACCTCACAGTACTCACACCCTACAGTACTCACACCTCACAGTACTCACACCTCACAGTACTCACACCCTACAGTACTCACACCCACAGTACTCACACCCTACAGTACTCACACCCTTACAGTACTCACACCTCACAGTACTCACACCTCACAGTACTCACACCCTACAGTACTCACACCTCACAGTACTCACCCTCACAGTACTCACCCCTCACAGTACTCACACCCTACAGTACTCACACCTCACAGTACTCACACCCTCACAGTACTCACACCTCACAGTACTCACACCCTACGTGCTACACCCTACAGTGCTCACACCCTCACAGTACTCACACCTCACAGTACTCACACCTCACAGTACTCACACCTCACAGTACTCACACCTCACAGTATTCACACCTCACAGTACTCACACCTCACAGTACTCACACCTCACAGTACTCACACCTCACAGTACTCACACCCTACAGTACTCACACCTCACAGTACTCACACCCTCACAGTACTCACACCCTACAGTACTCACACCCTACAGTACTCACACTCTCACAGTACTCACACCTACAGTGCTCACACCTCACAGTACTCACACTCTACAGTACTCACACCTCACAGTACTCTCACACCTCTACAGTACTCACACCTCACAGTACTCACACCCTACAGTACTCACACCTCACAGTACTCACACCCTACAGTGCTCACCTCACAGTACTCACACCTCACAGTACTCACACCCTCACAGTACTCACACCTCACAGTACTCACACCTCACAGTACTCACACCTCACAGTACTCACACCTCACAGTACTCACACCTCACAGTACTCACACTCACAGTACTCACACCTCACAGTACTCACACCCTACAGTACTCACACCCTCACAGTACTCACACTCACACAGTACTCACACCTCACAGTACTCACACCTCACAGTACTCACACCTCACAGGTACTCACACCCTACAGTACTCACACCTCCACAGTACTCACACCCTACAGTACTCACACCTCACAGTACTCACACCTCACAGTACTCACACCCTACAGTACTCACACCTCACAGTACTCACACCCTACAGTACTCACACCTCACAGTACTCACACCTCACAGTACTCACACCTCACAGTACTCACACCCCTACAGTACTCACACCCTACAGTACTCACACCTCACAGTACTCACACCTCACAGTACTCACACCCTCACAGTACTCACACCCTCACAGTACTCACACCCTACAGTACTCACACCTCACAGTACTCACACCCTACAGTACTACACCTACAGTACTCACACCTCACAGTACTCACACCCTACAGTACTCACACCTCACAGTACTCACACCTACAGTACTCACACCTCACAGTACTCACACCCTACAGTACTCACACCCTCACAGTACTCACACCCTCACAGTACTCACACCTCACAGTACTCACACCCTCACAGTGCTCACACCTCACAGTACTCACACTCACAGTACTCACACCCTCACAGTACTCACACCTCACAGTACTCACACCCTACAGTACTCACACCTCACAGTACTCACACTCTACAGTACTCACACCTCACAGTACTCACACTCTACAGTACTCACACCTCACAGTACTCACACCCTACAGTACCCACACACTCACACGTACTCACACCCTACAGTACTCACACCCTCACAGTACTCACACTCACAGTACTCACCCCTACAGTACTCACACCTCACAGTACTCACACCCTACAGTACTCACACCTCACAGTACTCACACCTCACAGTACTCACACCCTACAGTACTCACACCTCACAGTACTCACACCCTACAGTACTCACACCTCACAGTACTCACACCTCACAGTACTCACACCTCACAGTACTCACACCTCACAGTACTCACACCCTACAGTACTCACACCCTACAGTACTCACACCTCACAGTACTCACACCCTACAGTACTCACACCTCACAGTACTCACACCCTACAGTACTCACACCTCACAGTACTCACACCTCACAGTACTCACACCCTACAGTACTCACACCTCACAGTACTCACACCCTACAGTACTCACACCTCACAGTACTCACACCCTACAGTACTCACACCTCACAGTACTCACACCTCACAGTACTCACACCTCACAGTACTCACACCTCACAGTACTCACACCCTACAGTACTCACACCCTCACAGTACTCACACCCTACAGTACTCACACCCTACAGTACTCACACCTCACAGTACTCACACCTCACAGTACTCACACCTCACAGTACTCACACCCTCACAGTACTCACACCCTCACAGTACTCACACCTCACAGTACTCACACCTCACAGTACTCACACCTCACAGTACTCACACCCTACAGTACTCACACCTCACAGTACTCACACCTCACAGTACTCACACCCTACAGTACTCACACCTCACAGTACTCACACCTCACAGTACTCACACCTCACAGTACTCACACCCTACAGTACTCACACCTCACAGTACTCACACCCTACAGTACTCACACCTCACAGTACTCACACCCTACAGTACTCACACCTCACAGTACTCACACCTCACAGTACTCACACCCTCACAGTACTCACACCCTACAGTACTCACACCTCACAGTACTCACACCCTACAGTACTCACACCTCACAGTACTCACACCCTACAGTACTCACACCCTACAGTACTCACACCCTACAGTACTCACACCTCACAGTACTCACACCCTACAGTACTCACACCTCACAGTACTCACACCTCACAGTACTCACACCTCACAGTACTCACACCTCACAGTACTCACACCCTACAGTACTCACACCCTCACAGTACTCACACCTCACAGTACTCACACCCTACAGTACTCACACCCTCACAGTACTCACACCCTACAGTACTCACACCTCACAGTACTCACACCCTACAGTACTCACACCCTCACAGTACTCACACCTCACAGTACTCACACCCTACAGTACTCACACCTCACAGTACTCACACCTCACAGTACTCACACCTCACAGTACTCACACCCTACAGTACTCACACCCTACAGTACTCACACCCTACAGTACTCACACCTCACAGTACTCACACCCTACAGTACTCACACCTCACAGTACTCACACCCTACAGTACTCACACCTCACAGTACTCACACCTCACAGTACTCACACCCTACAGTACTCACACCTCACAGTACTCACACCCTACAGTACTCACACCTCACAGTACTCACACCCTACAGTACTCACACCTCACAGTACTCACACCTCACAGTACTCACACCTCACAGTACTCACACCCTACAGTACTCACACCTCACAGTACTCACACCTCACAGTACTCACACCTCACAGTACTCACACCTCACAGTACTCACACCCTACAGTACTCACACCCTCACAGTACTCACACCCTACAGTACTCACACCTCACAGTACTCACACCCTACAGTACTCACACCTCACAGTACTCACACCTCACAGTACTCACACCTCACAGTACTCACACCCTACAGTACTCACACCTCACAGTACTTCACACCTCACAGTACTCACACCCTACAGTACTCACACCTCACAGTACTCACACCTCACAGTACTCACACCTCACAGTACTCACACCCTACAGTACTCACACCCTACAGTACTCACACCTCACAGTACTCACACCTCACAGTACTCACACCTCACAGTACTCACACCTACAGTACTCACACCCTACAGTACTCACACCCTACAGTACTCACACCCTACAGTACTCACACCTCACAGTACTCACACCTCACAGTACTCACACCTCACAGTACTCACACCTCACAGTACTCACACCCTACAGTACTCACACCTCACAGTACTCACACCCTACAGTACTCACACCTCACAGTACTCACACCTCACAGTACTCACACCCTACAGTACTCACACCTCACAGTACTCACACCTCACAGTACTCACACCTCACAGTACTCACACCTCACAGTACTCACACCTCACAGTACTCACACCCTACAGTACTCACACCCTACAGTACTCACACCCTACAGTACTCACACCTCACAGTACTCACACCCTACAGTACTCACACCCTACAGTACTCACACCCTAGAGTACCACGCTGTAATACTCCCTTACAGTAGAAGTCTGTCAAGTGTGTTTTACAGTAT
>CM046788.1:42716083-42741083 GCA_025617405.1 Perca schrenkii
CACAACTACACAACTACACACCTACACAACTACACAACTACACTACTGGCCATCCACATCTCAGGACACGGTGAGAACTACACACTACACACCTACACAACTACACAACTACACAACTACACAACTACACACTACTGGCCATCCACATCTCAGGACACGGTGAGAACTACACACTACACAACTACACAACTACACACCTACACAACTACACAACTACACTACTGGCCATCCACATCTCAGGACACGGTGAGAACTACACACTACACACCTACACAACTACACAACTACACAACTACACTACTGGCCATCCACATCTCAGGACACGGTGAGAACTACACACTACACACCTACACAACTACACAACTACACAACTACACAACTACACAACTACACACCTACACAACTACACAACTACACAACTACACAACTACACAACTACACAACTACACAACTACACTACTGGCCATCCACATCTCAGGACACGGTGAGAACTACACACTACACACCTACACAACTACACAACTACACAACTACACACTACACAACTACACAACTACACTACTGGCCATCCACATCTCAGGACACGGTGAGAACTACACACTACACACCTACACAACTACACAACTACACACCTACACAACTACACACCTACACAACTACACACCTACACAACTACACAACTACACACCTACACAACTACACACCTACACAACTACACAACTACACACCTACACAACTACACAACTACACACCTACACAACTACACAACTACACAACTACACAACTACACTACTGGCCATCCACATCTCAGGACACGGTGAGAACTACACACTACACACCTACACAACTACACAACTACACACCTACACAACTACACAACTACACAACTACACAACTACACACCTACACAACTACACAACTACACACCTACACAACTACACAACTACACTACTGGCCATCCACATCTCAGGACACGGTGAGAACTACACACTACACACCTACACAACTACACAACTACACACCTACACAACTACACACCTACACAACTACACAACTACACAACTACACAACTACACAACTACACAACTACACTACTGGCCATCCACATCTCAGGACACGGTGAGAACTACACACTACACAACTACACAACTACACAACTACACACCTACACAACTACACAACTACACACCTACACAACTACACAACTACACAACTACACAACTACACAACTACACAACTACACAGCTACACAACTACACAACTACACAGCTACACACCTACACAACTACACAACTACACAACTACACAACTACACAACTACACAACTACACAACTACACTACTGGCCATCCACATCTCAGGACACGGTGAGAACTACACACTACACACCTACACAACTACACAACTACACAACTACACAACTACACTACTGGCCATCCACATCTCAGGACACGGTGAGAACTACACACTACACAACTACACAACTACACAACTACACAACTACACAACTACACTACTGGCCATCCACATCTCAGGACACGGTGAGCACAACTACACAACTACACAACTACACAACTACACAACTACACAACTACACAACTACACAACTAGCACATCCACACTCAGCACACGCTGACAACTACACAGCTACACAACTACACAACTACACAGCTACACAGCTACACAGCTACACAACTACACAACTACACAACTACACAACTACACAACTACACAGCTACACAGCTACACAACTACACAACTACACAACTACACAGCTACACAACTACACAGCTACACAGCTACACAACTACACAGCTACACAACTACACAACTACACAACTACACAGCTACACAACTACACAACTACACAGCTACACAGCTACACAACTACACAACTACACAACTACACAACTACACTACTGGCCATCCACATCTCAGGACACGGTGAGAACTACACACTACACACCTACACAACTACACAACTACACAACTACACAACTACACTACTGGCCATCCACATCTCAGGACACGGTGAGAACTACACACTACACACCTACACAACTACACACCTACACAACTACACAACTACACTACTGGCCATCCACATCTCAGGACACGGTGAGAACTACACACTACACACCTACACACTACACACCTACACAACTACACAACTACACACCTACACAACTACACAACTACACTACTGTGCCATCCACATCTCAGGGACCACGGTGAGAGACTACACACTACACACTACACACCTGCACAACTACGCTGACTGCACTGACTACGCGCCTGCGCTGCCTGCGCACCTACGCACTACTGCAGCTGCACGCCTGCACCTGCACGCTACGCCCTGCGCCTGCACGCCTGCACCTGCACCTACACGCCTGCACGCCTACGCACTGCACCTGCGCACCTACACTGCACTACTACGCCTACGCACCTGCGCACCTGCGCGCCTGCGCACCTGCACGCTACACTGCACCTGCGCACTGCACCTGCGCGCCTGCGCGCCTGCGCACCTGCGCACTACGCACGCTGCACCTGCGCACCTGCGCCTGCGCACTGCACGACTGCGACTGCGCACCTGCGCACCCCTGCGCGACTACGCGCCTGCACCTGCGCCTGCACACGCTGCACGCCTGCACGCCTGCACGCTGCCTGCACGCCTGCACTGCTGCACGCGCTGCACTGCGCCTGCGCACCCTGCACCTGCACGCACTGCACTGCGCGCCTGCACGCTGCGCACTGCACGCTGCATGCCTGCACGCCTGCACGCCTGCGCACCTGCACTCTGCACGCTGCACGCCTGCGCACCTGCACGCCTGCAGCCCGCGCTGCACCTGCTGCACGCACTGCACCTGCGCACCTGCACGCTGCACACCTGCGCACAGCCTGCGCTACACACTGCACGCCTGCGCACGTCTGCACGACGCCTGCACTGACTGCGCACCTGCACGCCTACGTCTGCACGCCACGCACTGCGCGCCTGCGCACTACGCACGCCTGCGCACACTGCGCACCTGCCTGCACCTACTGCTGCACCTGCACACGTCTGCACGCTGCGCCTGCACGCCTGCACACTGCACGCCTGCACACGCTGCACGCCTACACACGCTGCACAGTCTGCGCGCCTGCACACGCTGCACACCTACGCACGTCTGCACGCTACCTGCACGTACGCGCCTGCGCACGCTACACTTACACGCCTACACGCCACGCCTGCGCACCACGCGTCTGCACACACTGCACCTACACGCCTGCACATCTGCGCACGTCTGCACACTGCATCTGCACCTGCACGCCTACACACCTACACACCTACACACCTGCACTACACACTACACACCATCGCACCTACACAGCTACACGCTACACACTACACCTGCACCTACACACCTGCACGCCTACACACCTGCACATCTGCACACCCTACACACTCTGCACACTGCACGCTACACACTACACGACTGCGCCTGCGCACCTACACCTGCACATCTGCGCACGCCTGCACACTGCACACCTGCCACGCCTGCGCACGTCACACACGCCTGCACACATGCTGCACACTGCCACGCACCTGCGCACGTCTGCACACGCTGCACATCTGCGCACCCTGCACACTCTGCACACTGCACCTACACACCTGCACACGCCTGCACGCCACCTACGCACCTACACACTCTGCACACCTGCACACCTACTACACCTACACACCCTACACACCTACACTGCCTACACACGCACTGCACACCTGCACACCCTACACACCTACACACACCTACACCCTACACACTACACACCTACACACTACGCACCTACACTGACTACACACCTACACACCTCCCACACACCTACACACCTACACAACTACACACACTTTGCGCACTGCACACTTGCACGCACCTGCGCACCTACGCACCTACACACCTACGCGCCCTACGCACTCTGCACGCCTGCACGCCTAGCACGCCTGCACGCCTGCACGCCTGCACGTCTACACGCACCTGCACGTCTACGCACCTGCACGCCTGCGCACCTGCACAGTCTACGCACCTACACTGCGCCACACCTACACACTCTGCACACCGCCTACGCGCCTACACAGCCTGCACTGCACCTACACGACTGCGCACACCTGCACACTGCCTGCACGCCTGCGCACCTGCACAGTCTGCACGCCTGCACTGCCTGCACGCCTACACACCTACACACCTGCACCTGCGCTACGCACCTGCACGCCCTGCACACTCTGCACGCACGCACCTGCACATGCCTGCACACTTTGCCCTACACGCCTACACACCTACACACCTGCCTGCGCATACGCTGCGCACCTGCGCGCCTGCGCCTGCACGTCTGCGCACCTGCGCACGCGCTGCGCACCTGCGCATCTGCGCGCCTGCGCGCCTACGCACCTGCACGCTGCACGCACTACGCGCCTGCGCACCTGCACGCCTGCGCGCCTGCACGACTGCGCACCTGCGCACCTGCACGCCTGCACGCGCACTGCACGCCTACGCACTGCACACCTGCGCACCTGCACGCACTTTGCACACCTGCGCACGCCTGCGCACGCTGCACACCCCTGCACGCCTGCGCACCTGCACACCTGCGCACGCCTACACACCTACGCACTACACGCCTGCACACTGCACACTGCACGCGCCTGCACACCTACGCACTGCGCGCCTGCACGTCTGCACACCTGCGCACCTACGCACTGCGCACCTGCACGCTGCGCGCCTGCACGCCTGCACGCTGCGCACGCCTGCACGCCTGCGCACTCTGCGCACTGCATCTGCACACGCCTGCGCACCTGCACACCTGCACACTGCACGCCTACGCGCCTACACGCTGCACGCCTGCACGCCTGCACGCCTGCACCTGCATGACTGCGCGCTCATGCACTGCCTGCGCACCCTGCACGCCTGCGCTGCGCCTGCACATGCGCGACTGCACGCCTGCGCGCCTGCACGCCTGCACGCCTGCACTGCCTGCACACTGCACGCCTACACGCCTGCACACTACGCACTACACGCTGCACGCCTGCGCACCCTGCACGCCTGCACTACACACACCTACACTGCGCACCTGCACACTGCACGCCTGCACACCTGCACGCCTGCACGCTGCACGCCTACACACTACACACCTACACACCTACACACTCGCACACCTGCACACTACGCACCTACACACCTCGCCTACGCACTGCGCGCCTACACACCTACGCGACCTACACACCTGCACACTGCGCACCTACACGCCTGCACACTACACGCCTACACACCTGCACGCCTACGCACCTACGCACCTGCGCACCTGCACGCCTGCGCACTGCACTTTTACACGCTACGCACTGCTGCACGCCTGCACTGCGCCTGCACACTACACACCTACACACCTACACACTCTACACACCTGCACACACCTGCACACCTACACTACCTGCACTACACGCTACACACCTACACACCTGCACACACTTTGCACACCTACACACTTGCACTACACGCCTACACACCTGCACACTGCACTGCACACCTGCACTACCTACACACCTACACACTACCATGACCTACACACCTACACACTCTGCACACTACACACCTACACAGCTACACACCTACACACCTCACACACCTACACACCTGCACATACTACACACCTACACACCCTACACACCTACACACCTACACACACTACACACCTACACACCTACACACTCACACACCTACACACACTACACACCTACACACTACACACCTGCACACACACTACACACTACACACCTGCACACCTACACACCTACACAACTACACACCTACACACCTACACACCTACACACTACACACCTACACACCTACACACACACCTACACACCTACACACCTGCACACCTACACACCTACACACCTACACACCTACACACTACACACCTACACACTACACACTACACACTACACACCTACACACCTACACACACTACACAACTGCACACACCTACACAACTACACACCTACACACCTACACACCTACACACTACACACCTACACACCTACACACTACACACCTACACACTACACACCTACACACCTACACACTACACACTACACACCTACACACCTACACAACTACACACCTACACACCTACACACCTACACACCTACACACCTACACACCTACACACCTACACACCTACACACCTACACAACTACACACCTACACTACACACCTACACACCTACACAACTACACACCTACACACACTACTACTACACTACTACACACCTGCACACTACGCTACACACTACACACTCTACACACTCTGCCACACCTACACACCTACACACCTACACACCTACACACTACACACCTGCACACTACACACTACACACCTACACACTACACACTACACACCTACACACCTACACACTACACACCTACACACTACACACTACACACCTACACACCTACACACCTACACACTACACACCTACACACTACACACCTACACACCTACACACCTACACACCTACACACCTACACACTACACACCTACACACCTACACACCTACACACCTACACACCTACACACCTACACACTACACAACTACACACCTACACACCTACACACTACACACCTACACACCTACACACCTACACACCTACACACCTACACAACTACACACCTACACACCTACACACCTACACAACTACACACCTACACACCTACACACCTACACACTACACACCTACACACCTACACACCTACACACCTACACACCTACACACCTACACACTACACACCTACACACCTACACACCTACACACCTACACACCTACACACTACACACCTACACACCTACACACCTACACACCTACACACCTACACACTACACACCTACACACCTACACACCTACACACCTACACACCTACACACCTACACACCTACACACCTACACACCTGGGGAGGCACTCTGGGCTCTAAATGAACTCCTGCCTAACCGCCAGATGTGGGTACAAATACATTTAAATATACCAGATTACATATAAGAAGGAATATATATACACACACACACACACACACACACACACACACACACACACAGTACAGGCCAAAAGTTTGGACACACCTTCTCATTCAATGCGTTTCCTTTTTATTTTCATGACTATTTTCATTGTAGATTCTCACTGAAGGCATCAAAACTATGAATGAACACATATGGAATTATGTACTTAACAAAAAAGTGTGAAATAACTGAAAACATGTCTTATATTTTAGATTCTTCAAAGTAGCCACCCTTTGCTTTTTTTGATAACTCTGCAAACCCTTGGTGTTCTCTCAATGAGCTTCATGAGGTAGTCACCTGAAATGGTTTTACCTTCACAGGTGTGCTTTGTCAGGGTTCATTAGTGGAATTATTTCCCTTATTAATAAAAAAAGCAAAGGGTGGCTACTTTGAAGAATCTAAAATATAAGACATGTTTTCAGTTATTTCACACTTTTTTGTTAAGTACATAATTCCATATGTGTTCATTCATAGTTTTGATGCCTTCAGTGAGAATCTACAATGTAAATAGTCATGAAAATAAAAAGGAAACACATTGAATGAGAAGGTGTGTCCTAACTTTTGGCCTGTTCTGTATATATACCTGATTACATATAAACTGGGCTTTAAATGAACTTTAGTGTTTGTGTGTGTTTTCCAGGAGAGAAGTCGGAGCGTGACCGGCGGCTGCAGAGCAAGATGACAACCAACCTGATCATGGCCAAAGACCGACTCAAGTCTCTGGGTAAGGACACTAGGTCTCACTGTGTTATTACTGACTCTAGTCTCTGGGTAGAGACACTAGGTCTCACTGTGTTATTACTGACTCTAGTCTCTGGGTAGGGACACTAGGTCTCACTGTGTTATTACTGACTCTAGTCTCTGGGTAGGGACACTAGGTCTCACTGTGTTATTACTGACTCTAGTCTCTGGGTAGAGACACTAGGTCTCACTGTGTTATTACTGATTCTGACTCTGATTTTAATGAATAAAAGTCAGAATATTTTATAAAAAAAAAGTAACATTTTATGAATTATTTTATGAAAAAAGTTGTAATACTTGATGTTGTCAGACTCTGCACCGATGAGAAAATTGTGGCCGATACCGATAACCGATATTAATATTGCTGCTATAGCCGATACCGATATCTACCGATGTTGATATCTCGGTATAGAAAACACATTGTTATGATAATATAATAAAGAACGATTTTCCAAAACGCATTATTTATGCGTAATTATTTATTTATTTTTTTACTTTTGTGAGTCTATTATTCTGCTCTGTGTGTTTTCTCTCCATGTTGATCTGTGTTGTTGTTGTTGTTGTTGTTGTAGTGGAGGGTCTCTCCGTCTCCGGGGCTCAGGCGGACCTTAACAGCGCCACCTCTAGCCCCGCCCACCGCCAGCCTCCGCTGCGTTCAGGGCCGTCCGGCCCGCCCGGCGCCGTCTCCAGAAAGAGAGACTCTGTTAACCCCGCACCGACCGGCCGCCCGAAGCCTTCCTCCTCCTCCTCGTCCTCCTCGCTGGGTCTCCCTCGCTCCACACCGCTCGGCCCTCAGCGCCCCCCCGCTGCCCACGGCAACAGCAAGGTCAGTTCACCCGTCAAACACATGCACGCTATTCTCAGTACGACTCAGCAAACACATGCACGCTATTTCAGTACGACTCAGCAAACACATGCACGCTATTCTCAGTACGACTCAGCAAACACATGCACGCTATTCTCAATACGACTCAGCAAACGCATGCACGCTATTCTCAATACGACTCAGCAAACACATGCACGCTATTCACAGTATGACTCAGCAAACCCATGCACGCTATTCTCAGTATGACTCAGCAAACACATGCACGCTATTCTCAATATGACTCAGCAAACACATGCACGCTATTCTCAGTGACTCAGCAAACACATGCACGTTATTCTCAGTGACTCAGCAAACACATGCACGCTATTCTCAATATGACTCAGCAAACACATGCACGCTATTCTCAGTATGACTCAGCAAACACATGCACGCTATTCTCAATATGACTCAGCAAACACATGCACGCTATTCTCAGTATGACTCAGCAAACACATGCACGCTATTCTCAGTATGACTCAGCAAACACATGCACGCTATTCTCAGTACGACTCAGCAAACACATGCACGCTATTCTCAGTATGACTCAGCAAACACATGCACGCTATTATTCTCAATATGACTCAGCAAACACATGCACACTATTCTCAGTATGACTCAGCAAACACATGCACGCTATTCTCAGTACGACTCAGCAAACACATGCACGCTATTATTCTCAATATGACTCAGCAAACACATGCACACTATTCTAAATATGACTCAGCAAACACATGCACACTATTCTCAATATGACTCAGCAAACACATGCACGCTATTCTCAGTATGACTCAGCAAACACATGCACACTATTCTCAGTATGACTCAGCAAACACATGCACACTATTCTCAATATGACTCAGCAAACACATGCACGCTATTCTCAGTACGACTCAGCAAACACATGCACGCTATTCTCAGTACGACTCAGCAAACACATGCACGCTATTCTCAGTATGACTCAGCAAACACATGCACGCTATTCTCAGTACGACTCAGCAAACACATGCACGCTATTCTCAGTACGACTCAGCAAACACATGCACGCTATTCTCAGTATGACTCAGCAAACACATGCACGCTATTCTCAGTACGACTCAGCAAACACATGCAGGCTATTCTCAGTATGACTCAGCAAACACATGCACGCTATTCTCAGTACGACTCAGCAAACACATGCACGCTATTATTCTCAATATGACTCAGCAAACACATGCACGCTATTCTCACTATGACTCAGCAAACGCATGCACGCTATTCTCAGTACGACTCAGCAAACACATGCACGCTATTCTCAATACGACTCAGCAAACACATGCACGCTATTCTCAGTACGACTCAGCAAAAACATGCACGCTATTCTCAATACGACTCAGCAAACATGCACGCTATTCTCAGTACGACTCAGCAAACACATGCACGCTATTTTCAATACGACTCAGCAAACACATGCACGCTATTCTCAGTATGACTCAGCAAACACATGCACGCTATTCTCAATACGACTCAGCAAACACATGCACGCTATTCTCAATACGACTCAGCAAACACATGCACGCTATTCTCAGTATGACTCAGCAAACACATGCACGCTATTCTCAGTATGACTCAGCAAACACATGCACGCTATTCTCAATATGACTCAGCAAACACATGCACGCTATTCTCAATACGACTCAGCAAACACATGCACGCTATTCTCAATATGACTCAGCAAACACATGCACGCTATTCTCAGTATGACTCAGCAAACACATGCACACTATTCTCAATACGACTCAGCAAACACATGCACGCTATTCTCAATACGACTCAGCAAACACATGCACACTATTCTCAATACGACTCAGCAAACACATGCACGCTATTCTCAATACGACTCAGCAAACACATGCACGCTATTCTCAGTATGACTCAGCAAACACATGCACGCTATTCTCAATATGACTCAGCAAACACATGCACGCTATTCTCAATACGACTCAGCAAACACATGCACGCTATTCTCAATACGACTCAGCAAACACATGCACGCTATTCTCAGTATGACTCAGCAAACACATGCACGCTATTCTCAGTAAGACTCAGCAAACACATGCACACTATTCTCAATATGACTCAGCAAACACATGCACGCTATTCTCAGTAAGACTCAGCAAACACATGCACGCTATTCTCAATACGACTCAGCAAACACATGCACACTATTCTCAGTATGACTCAGCAAACACATGTACACTATTCTCAATACGACTCAGCAAACACATGCACACTATTCTCAGTATGACTCAGCAAACACATGTACACTATTCTCAATACGACTCAGCAAACACATGCACGCTATTCTCAATACGACTCAGCAAACACATGCACACTATTCTCAGTATGACTCAGCAAACAAATCCACACTATTCTCAGTATGACTCAGCAAACACATCCACACTATTCTCAATACGACTCAGCAAACACATGCACACTATTCTCAATACGACTCAGCAAACACATGCACGCTATTCTCAGTATGACTCAACAAACACATGCACACTATTCTCAATACGACTCAGCAAACACATGCACGCTATTCTCAATACGACTCAGCAAACACATGCACGCTATTCTCAATACGACTCAGCAAACACATGCACGCTATTCTCAGTATGACTCAGCAAACACATGCACGCTATTCTCAATACGACTCAGCAAACACATGCACGCTATTCTCAGTATGACTCAGCAAACACATGCACGCTATTCTCAATACGACTCAGCAAACACATGCACGCTATTCTCAGTATGACTCAGCAAACACATGCACGCTATTCTCAATATGACTCAGCAAACACATGCACGCTATTCTCAGTATGACTCAGCAAACACATGCACGCTATTCTCAGTATGACTCAGCAAACACATGCACGCTATTCTCAATATGACTCAGCAAACACATGCACACTATTCTCAATATGACTCAGCAAACACATGCACGCTATTCTCAATACGACTCAGCAAACACATGCACGCTATTCTCAGTATGACTCAGCAAACACATGCACGCTATTCTCAGTACGACTCAGCAAACACATGCACGCTATTCTCAGTATGACTCAGCAAACACATGCACGCTATTCTCAGTACGACTCAGCAAACACATGCACGCTATTCTCAGTATGACTCAGCAAACACATGCACGCTATTCTCAGTACGACTCAGCAAACACATGCACACTATTCTCAATACGACTCAGCAAACACATGCACGCTATTCTCAATATGACTCAGCAAACACATGCACGCTATTCTCAATACGACTCAGCAAACACATGCACGCTATTCTCAATATGACTCAGCAAACACATGCACGCTATTCTCAATATGACTCAGCAAACACATGCACGCTATTCTCAATATGACTCAGCAAACACATGCACGCTATTCTCAATATGACTCAGCAAACACATGCACGCTATTCTCAATATGACTCAGCAAACACATGCACGCTATTCTCAATGACTCAGGCCATCATGTCTGTGATGCTG
Organism: Perca schrenkii; assembly: GCA_025617405.1. Taxonomy (NCBI): domain Eukaryota; kingdom Metazoa; phylum Chordata; class Actinopteri; order Perciformes; family Percidae; genus Perca; species Perca schrenkii. The sequence goes on from CM046788.1 coordinate 42,728,299, forward strand.
TTTTGTCAACATTTTTGTAACTGTTTTGTCTGTTTTGAACATTCGGCCTCGAACAGCTTCTTCTTCATCCCTCGAGGTGAAGGTGTGATTGGTCAGTAAGATGGCGTTAACGTCCGTACACGTTCAGTACCGTAGATATACAGCGACGGAGAGCAGCACCAGTATCAAAGAGCAGAAAATCTGAACGCAGGCAACCATCATTACTCTCCTCCTGTCTGCAGTACACGATGTACGTCTATACCGTTAAACACTGACCCTTTAAACTGTTCACCAGTGGTCCCCTATCACTGGATCATACCAACTGTTGCAGCTTTAGGGTCCTACTCTAACGAAGTGAGGTCACGGCGTTTAGCGCCTGGTGCTGGTGTGTTTAGGGCGTGTCCAAATCTACTTCTGTTACTTTGATGGCGGTAAAAAGGGTCTGTGTGCCGGGCGCCTGGTCCTAAAGGGTTGTCCTTAGTGTCTTCATTAATCAGAGGTGTGTTTTGGGTGTAACATGCAATCAACCAATCAGAGATCATCTCCCATTCATCAACCAATCAGAGATCATCTCCCATTCCCTTTAAAAGCCAGGCGCGTTTGGACCTTGGAGCATTGCTGTTATGATGGAGGATTTACACCCTAATATTTTTATTAGTAATCTTCTGCATGTGTGTGTGCTTTTTGTAACGTGATGTTCACTCTTCTTAGAAAACTATTTAGAAATGTCTCACAATATGCTACGGCTGGGCTATAAGGAGAAAATAAAATGTTATGATATTTTTGACCAAATACCTTGATATCGATACAGCAACGATATTGTAGTGTTGACTATTGGTGCTTTCACAAAATATTTACACAATGAGATTTTAGATGAATAATCATCAGTAATGTGGATATAATGACTAAGTGGGTAAAGGTGAATAATAGAACAGATACAGTCTGGTCAGTTCAGAAAATGGTATAACTTTACTGTAATACAGCCTTTACAACCAGGAAAAGACACTTATGTCATATCATGATCTCACGATATCCAAAATCTAAGAAGATCTCTAGTCTCATATCACGATATCGATATAATATCCATATATTGTCCAGCTCTATGATGTATTGTCTCTAGAAGTGTTTTTATTTAAGAAGGGCAAACAAAATCCCCAAATGCTCAATACTTCCAGTCGGAGCCGTGTAACGTGGTGGTCTTCTTCTTCTGCAGGGGAGAACAAGTCGCCGCGGGGCTGCAGTCCGCTCCACCCCCCCGCTGCCCCCACCGCTGGAGAAGAAAGACGTGAAGAAGAACCTGAAGAACGTAGACGGGAAGCTGGCCGACCTCATCCTGAACGAGATCGTGGACAGGTGAGAGGCCTCCACACACACGTTATATATTATATATTACACATGTTATATATTACATATTACACATGTTATATATTACTTATTAAACATGTTATATATTACATATTACACATGTTATATATTACTTATTAAACATGTTATATATTACATATTACACATGTTATATAGGTTATATATTACATATTACACTGACGTTATATATTACACATGTTATATATTACATATGTTATATAGATTACATATACACATGTTATATAGGTTATATATTACATATTACACACGTTATATAATACATATTACACATGTTATATATTACATATTACACATGTTATATAGGTTATATATTACATATTACACGTTATATAGGTTATATATTACATATTATATAACATATATATACATGTTACACAGTTATATATTACATATTACACATGTTATATAGGTTATATATTACACATGTTATATAGGTTATATATTACATATTACACATGTTATATAGGTTATATATTACATATTACACACGTTATATATTACACATGTTATATATTACATATTACACATGTTATATAGGTTATATATTACATATTACACACGTTATATATTACATATTACACATGTTATATATTACATATTACACATGTTATATAGGTTATATATTACATATTACACACGTTATATATTACACATGTAATATATTACATATTACACATGTTATATAGGTTATATATTACACATGTTATATATTACATATTACACATGTTATATAGGTTATATATTACATATTACACATGTTATATAGGTTATATATTACATATTACACACGTTATATATTACATATTACACATGTTATATATTATATATTACACATGTTATATAGGTTATATATTACATATTACACATGTTATATAGGTTATATATTACATATTACACATGTTATATATTACACATGTTATATATTATATATTACACATGTTATATATTATATATTACAAATGTTATATATTATATATTACACATGTTATATATTATATATTACAAATGTTATATATTATATATTACACATGTTATATAGGTTATATATTACATATTACACATGTTATATATTATATATTACACATGTTATATAGGTTATATATTACACACGTTATATATTACATATTACACACGTTATATATTACATATTACACATGTTATATATTACATATTACACATGTTATATAGGTTATGTATTACATATTACACACGTTATATAGGTTATATATTACTAGGCCTGTCGCGATAGTCAATAAATCGAGTTATCGCATGATAAAAAAAAATGAGCTCGATAATTTTTCCGGCCGCGATAATTTCCATTTGCATGCTTGTTTGTTTTCCTCGTCTCTCTCTACCAAAGAGACTGGAGGACCACTCTCGGTTCCTTAGCGTAACGAGGAGTGAACCCTCTTGTCAGTCGCGTGGTCTTTGTGTGGGCGGGACTCCAGGCGGAGAGAGAGACAGAGACAGACAAACTACTACTAGATACTAGATACATATAGGGTACTAGATACATATGGGGTACTAGATACATATAGGGTACTAGACACATATGGGGTACTAGATACATATAGGGTACTAGATACATATAGGGTACTAGATACATATAGGGTACTAGATACATATGGGGTACTAGATACATATGGGGTACTAGATACATATGGGGTACTAGATACATATAGGGTACTAGATACATATAGGGTACTAGATACATATAGGGTACTAGATACATATAGGGTACTAGATACATATGGGGTACTAGATACATATGGGGTACTAGATACATATAGGGTACTAGACACATATGGGGTACTAGATACATATAGGGTACTAGATACATATAGGGTATTAGATACATATAGGGTACTAGATACATATAGGGTACTAGATACATATAGGGTACTAGATACATATGGGGTACTAGATACATATAGGGGTACTAGATACATATAGGGTACTAGATACATATAGGGTACTAGATACATATAGGGTACTAGATACATATAGGGTACTAGACACATATGGGGTACTAGATACATATAGGGTACTAGATACATATAGGGTACTAGATACATATAGGGTACTAGATACATATAGGGTACTAGATACATATAGGGTACTAGATACATATAGGGTACTAGATACATATAGGGTACTAGATACATATAGGGTACTAGATACATATAGGGTACTAGATACATATAGGGTACTAGATACATATAGGGTACTAGATACATATGGGGTACTCGGCTTGGACATACACGCCGCTGTGGACTCGTCAGTCTCGCAAGCGGTTTCAGGAAAGTGGCTGCATGTGTCCGACAATGCACAGAACATTAACGGTACAAGCCTACAGCTGTCCGCGGACACGGAGTGTGAAAAGTATGTCAGAGTCGCACCTGTGTGTGTGTGTGTGTGTGTGTGTCTGTGTGTGTGTGTGTGTGTGTCTGTGTGTGTGTCTGTGTGTGTCTGTGTGTGTGTGTCTGTGTGTGTCTGTGTGTGTGTGTGTGTGTGTGTGTGTGTCTGTGTGTCGGCCCGCCCCCCCGAAGCTCCGACCTGCAGAGGAGCAGAAGCTGCACCTTCGCCAAAATGAAAACTGAAAAACAAAACTATTGTGGTACATTTACTCGCCATGTGGCAGATAGCCATACAGATAGATTTAATTTATTAATTATATATTATTTAAATTTAATATTTAGTATTAAATAATTGTAAAATGTAGTACTGAGTCTCTAGTCTGAGAACTTACGTGTCACAAACAGCAATTCCACAACTGTACATCAGCGTGAAAGACGACATACTAAAGGAGATCAAAGACATATTGTGGATATTTAAAATGTCTTACAGTTCCAGTGTTGAATATTTTTTAGAAATGAAAGTGTATTGATCTTTGAAAAGGTGTACCTGTATATTATGCCATTATCATATTTAGATGCAAATGGTCTTTCGATGACAATATTATCGTTTATCGCAATAATTTCTGGGACAGTTTATCGTCCAGCAAAATTTGTTATCGTGACAGGCCTATATATTACATATTACACACGTTATATATTACATATTACACATGTTATATAGGTTATATATTACATATTACACACGTTATATATTACATATTACACATGTTATATAGGTTATATATTACATATTACACACGTTATATTTTACATATTACACATGTTATATAGGTTATATATTACATATTACACACGTTATATATTACATATTACACATGTTATATAGGTTATATATTACATATTACACACGTTATATATTACACATGTTATATATTATATATTACATATTACACACGTTATATATTACATATTACACATGTTATATATTATATATTACACATGTTATATATTACATATTACACATGTTATATATTATATATTACACATGTTATATATTACATATTACACATGTTTTATATTATATATTACACATGTTATATATTACATATTACACATGTTATATAGGTCATATATTACATATTACACACGTTATATATTATATATTACACATGTTATATATTATATATTACATATTACACACGTTATATATTACATATTACACATGTTATATAGGTTATATATTACATATTACACACGTTATATATTACATATTACACATGTTATATATTACACATGTTATATAGGTTATATATTAAATATTACACGTTATATATTACATTACACATGTTATATAGGTTATATAGTGATGCACCGATGTGAAAATTGTGGCCGATACCGATAACCGATATTAATATTTCTGTTATGGCCGATACCGATATTTACCGATGTCGATATCTCTGTAGGATACAAGTGTGTCCTGAATTCACACTATGAATAAGCCAACCAACCAAGAGTATTCACAATAAACATCTAACTCACTTGAGACCAAGTCACTGTATTCTGTGAACATTGTAAAACAGTTCAAAACTTTAAAGTACAGTAGCAGGCCTTAAATGGCCAAAGCCAAAAGTATTGAAAAAGGTAAAATGTGAAAATGGAGCCAGAACAAACTGGACTGAACAGACACTGGCTTTTACAGTCTTCTGAACTGTCATTACAGTAACTTCCAAGTACTTTAGGGTCAGGCCTAACCCTCAAAATTATAGAAATTGGTGCCTTCTAGGCCGAGATAAACCAGAAAATGTGTTTTTGGCTCATATGGATGAAAGACACCAAATCCCAGAATGCACTTGCTTCGCTGCTTAGACTCCACTCCCAAGCCATGCCTACCGTTTACAGACCGACAGTGAGGCAGCATTCAACTTAACCCAAATGTGTTTTATTGTCATTTCAACCATATACACGAAACAACATTTCACCGTGGCTCTAATGGTTACACATTTAAAATAAATAAAAACGACATACGAAACAGGTGTTTACAGTCCAACAAGCGCTAATGCTAGTATGCGTTAGCTGAACTTTATGTGTGTGTGCAATAGCTAAATGTAGCAGATTATAAACACAGTTGTAAATTTGCGTGAAATGTATAATGGTCGGCATTTACTAGACACAAACTCCCCCAGCAGTTAGCATTTAGTTGGATACAAGCAGCTAATTAAAGCCCGTGTTAATACCCGTGTTGAATCTGTTAATCTTACCCGGCAACATGTTTCCACAACAAGAAAAACCGAAGTCTCTTAACTTGCGACGGGAGTTTCGTTGAAGTTGGATGTAGCTAGTCCAGTTTGTTGTCCGAGCAGACACTTGCAAGCAGCATTGATGGAACAGGTGGCTGGCTAGCGTTAGCTTTCCACCTAGCTAGGTTAGCTATACTCCAGCGCCCGTTTGCGTTTCACCGCTGAGAATGTCCCCCCATGATCGCTCCGATCAGGTCTGCCCGCTCCGCCCACTGCCCTCTCCGTCCGCCGTGGCTGCCCTCTCCGGCCGTGGCTGCCCTCTCCGTCCGCCGTGGCTGCCCTCTCCGTCCGCCGTGGCTGCCCTCTCCGGCCGTGGCTGCCCTCTCCGTCCGCCGTGGCTGCCCTCTCCGGCCGTGGCTGCCCTCTCCGTCCGCCGTGGCTGCCCTCTCCGGCCGTGGCTGCCCTCTCCGTCCGCCGTGGCTGCCCTCTCCGTCCGCCGTGGCTGCCCTCTCCGTCCGCCGCGGCTGCCCTCTCCGGCCGTGGCTGCCCTCTCCGTCCGCCGTGGCTGCCCTCTCCGTCCGCCGCGGCTGCCCTCTCCGTCCGCCGTGGCTGCCCTCTCCGTCCGCCGTGGCTGCCCTCTCCGTCCGCCGTGGCTGCCCTCTCCGTCCGCCGCGGCTGCCCTCTCCGGCCGCCGTGGCTGCCCTCTCCGGCCGTGGCTGCCCTCTCCGTCCGCCGTGGCTGCCCTCTCCGTCCCGCCGTGGCTGCCCTCTCCGTCCGCCGCGGCTGCCCTCTCCGGCCGCCGTGGCTGCCCTCTCCGGCCGTGGCTGCCCTCTCCGTCCGCCGTGGCTGCCCTCTCCGTCCGCCGTGGCTGCCCTCTCCGTCCGCCGCGGCTGCCCTCTCCGGCCGTCGTGGCTGCCCTCTCGGGCCTCCGCTGCTGCTGCCCGCTGTTCAAACTAACCTGTACGGCGGGCCGCATTCATCTCTCCCCCGCCCACCGAGGGCCGGTGGTTTACTACATTTTCCAGTGTCCCACTTCGCCGGCAGATTCCGTCTGCAAAACGCAAAAACCAACATCCCCGCCCCCAGACTTGCTGCTGCTTCTTCTTCTTCTTCTGATTTCGGCAGTATAGAAGCTGTTAAGCATATTACTGCCCTCCACAGGTCAGATTTAGATCTAAATTCTCACACACACGTCAAATACACAGGAATGATCACATCGGCCCTATTCATCGGGCCTATTTTGACATCGGAACGATACCGATGTGTAAAAAAATGACCATATCGGCCGATATTATATCGGCGGCCGATATATCGTGCATCACTAAGGTTATATATTACATATTACACGTTATATATTACATATTACACACGTTATATATTACACATGTTATATAGGTTATATATTACACACGTTATATATTACACATGTTATATAGGTTATATATTACACACGTTATATATTACACATGTTATATAGGTTATATATTACACACGTTATATATTGCATATTACACATGTTATATAGGTTATATATTACACACGTTATATATTACATATTACACATGTTATATAGGTTATATATTACATATTACACATGTTATATAGGTTATATATCACATATTACACAAGGTTATATAGGTTATATATTACATATCACACATGTTATATATTACTTATTACACATGTTGTATATTATATATTACACATGTTATATAGGTTATATATTACATATTACACGTTATATATTATATATTACACATGTTGTATATTACATATTACACATGTCATATAGGTTATATATTACATATTACACATGTTATATATTACATATTACACGTTATATATTATATATTACACACGTGTATAGGTTATATATTACATATGTTAAATATTACATATTACACATGTTATATATTACATATTACACACGTTATATATTATATATTACATATGTTATATAGGTTATATATTACATATTACACATGTTATATATTACATATTACACACGTTATATATTACATATTACACACGTTATATATTACACATGTTATATATTATATATTACATATTACACACGTTATATATTACATACTACACACGTTATATATTACATATTACACACGTTATATATTACATACTACACACGTTATATATTACATATTACACACGTTATATATTACATATTACACACGTTATATATTATATATTACACATGTTATATATTACATATTACACACGTTATATATTACACACGTTATATATTATATATTACACACGTTATATATTATATATTACACACGTTATATATTATATATTACACATGTTATATATTATATATTACACATGTTATATATTGTATGTTACACACGCTAAATATGTTATATATTACATATTACACACGTTGTATATTACACATGTTTGGGTGGTTTCTGTGTTGTCGCTTCTTTTGATTTATTTTTTTCTGGCTTTTTGACACATTTGTCTCAGTTTTTATGCCGTTTGTTCAGTAGGCGGCTGCATATATGAAAAAAAAACACCTAACCCTAAAAAAATTCTAACAAAAGGTTTCTCAGCTGTTTTTTGTAGTATTAGGTGTCCTTAATAACATACTAAAAGTTTACCAAAGTTTGACCACTATAAAAGTGTAATTTTCAAGATGGCGTCCAAGATTGGCAGGAAGCCCTCAAAATATCCTAACTCCTTCATTATTTGACCTAGCCAAGTAATCTTGGTGTCTAACCCCATGTTTTCTGGGTCTATGAATCCATTGGACTTGTCTAAATTGCACTGACATGATGACATACTTATGGAATACATTTAGTAAGATTACTGTAAGGTTTTATCTTTTTTGGGGTGAACCAGAGATGTAAACGATTTAGCCTATGTCATGGGACTCCTATTCAGTAGCGTTTTTGGACACATACCCTTTCTTTGCTAAAACACAGACTTAACATTCAATGTAAAAGTTATTCCACCCAAAAGTAACTTAAATTACTTTTACCACCAGCACACCTAGGGCTGGGCGACATGGAGAAAATCAGATATCACGATATTCTTGACCAAATACCTCGATATCGATATTGAGGCGATATTCTAGGGTCGACAATTGGTGCTTTAACAAAGATTAGATTTTAGATAAATATCATCAGTATTGTGGACATAATGACTAAGTGGGGAAAAGGCAAATAATAGAACAGCAAGAACAGTCTGGTAAGTTCAGAAAATGACATCACTTTACCGTAATGCAGCCTTTAAAACCAGGAGAAGACACTTATGCCATATTACGATATCCAAAATCTAAGACAATATCTAGTGTCATATCATGAGACTTGATATTGCCCAGCCCTCACCACACCCCTCCTCACTGGGAACAGTTATTTTCCTCAGTCTGGCAACAGGTGAAGCCCCCTGTCTCCATGGTAACTGAACCTTCAGAACTCCTATATTACGTGTGGTGGGTAAAAACAAAAAAAAAGAAGAAAAAAAGAAAAGAAAAAAATATACACTACTGGTCAAAAGTTTTAGAACACCCCAATTTTTCCAGGTTTTTATTGAAATTCATGCAGTTCAATGTCTTATTGTCCTCTGAAATGAAAGAATAGAAAAAAATAAAAATTTAAGTTAAAAGAGAAATCATGGAATCTGTTTATAAACCAAAATGTATTCTAAATATTTGACTCATCAAAGTAGCCCCCTTTGGCAGATATAACAGCTAAACACTGGTGGCATTCTTTCTACAATGGAAATCAAATATTCTTCAGAAAGTTCTTCCCAACTCTGTTGCAGAAGTTCCCAGAAACGTGTGGCACTTGGAGGTTGCTTTGCTTTCACTTTTCTGTCCAGTTCATCCCAAACCAGCTCAATAGGGTTTAAATCTGGTGACTGTGCTGGCCACTCCATGGTTTTAAGCTTACCATCTTGTTCTTCTTTGCTAAGGTAGTTCTGGCATAGCTTGGACTTATGTTTTGGGTGTTTATCTTGCTGTAGGATGAACCCCTGACCAACTAGGCCCATACCAGAGGGTACTGCATGGCGCTGCTAAATGCCATTTTGGTTCAGGGTGCCTTTCACTCTGTACAAATCACTGACCCTGGATCCAGCAAAACAGCCCCAGACCATCACGCTTCCTCCTCCGTGTTTGACAGTTGATGTCACACACTGAGGAACCATCCTTTCGCCTACTCAACGGCGTACAAAAATCCTGCGTGATGAACCGAAGATTTCAATTTCAATTCATCAGTCCATAACACCTTCTTCCATTCTTCAGTAGTCCATTGGCAGTGTTTCTGGCCCAGGCAAGCCTCTTTTTCTTATTCTGACGTCTTAGCAATGGCTTTGTTGCTGCAACTCGAACAATCAAACCTGCAGCTCCAAGTCTTCTCTTTCCAGTTGAAACTGAGACTTGCTTATTACGACCACTATTAAGCTGTGCTTGAAGCTGTTGTCCTGTGAGCCGCCTATCACGCAAGCTGTTGACTCTCAGAAACTTGTCTTCTGATTCTGTTGTGGCTTTGGATCTGCCAGACCTCTTCCTGTCAGAGTTTCCCCCAGTTTCTAAGTGCCTTTTGATGATCAAGAATGCTGTACTCACTGACACCTTGACTTTCTTCGCAATTTCTCTGTAGGAAAGACTAACATTCTTAAGTGTTATGATGGTCTGTCTCTCTTCCATTGTTAATTGCCTTTTTCCCGACATTTTTATAGCAACACCCTACTTTCTGCAGTACAATACTGTTCAAATAATACTCACGAGGGTACGGTACCACAGTGTGTTCCAACAATACTTTTATACAAACAGAGGGGGTTGTAAGTAATCCAGACCAGTGTGAACACCTGTGGGAATTGGTAGCACCAACTTTCAAAGCTTGATCAACCTCCATTGCTGCACAACAGATTTACATTGTTTACCAATGGGTAAACAATGTAAAAGGCCTTTCAGGGAACAAGAAATGTCTTGTTCCCTGAAAGGACTTTTTGTAAAATACTGAAACGTACATTATTTTTCAGTTTTGGGTAACCTTACTTTTTTTAACCTCAGGCAGTTCACCACTTACCTTTGTACCATTTCAAGCTATTCATTGGACTTGAACTGCTGAAATTTCAATAAAAACTAAAAAGATTGGGGTGTTCTAAAACCTTTGACCGGTAGTGTATATTACAGCACAAATGTCTTATTCTCAGACACATGCTCAGTGTCATTTTATGGGGGTATCAAAAGAACATTAGAAAGATTTCTAACACATGACAAGGGCCAACAATGTGAGTGTATTAAGAGAGGATGACATTGTTGGATTAGCTTGAGGAAAAAGTACACTCCAAATGCAATTTTGACCATGAGTCATATTGTTGTAAACCAAGAAACTTGCCCCATTTGCTGTAAAAACTTAAGAGATGGCTCTGATGTGGTAGAGGTTAATCAGAAGGGAGCTGATGGACAGAAACCACAAACACTAGGCAAAACGATATGAGAAATATGCAATTACTTAAGGGAAATTTTATTATTAAATTGTAATTGTATTTGCCCTTATTTTTTGCATAAATATGCTTGTAACCAATTGCTTTAATATATATAATTGTGCTTGTAATTAGTTATTTATCATACAAATATGCTAATTAGAATATTACATGGCTAAAACATGTATAAGGTACCAGTATTCATGGTGTAATAGGAATACAAAGGATTAATGGTCTTTTTAAGGACCTGGCGGCCGCCATTTTGAAAATGGGGCCTTTCTTGAAGTCAAACTTTGGTAAACTTTTAGTATGTTTTTAAGTACATCTGATACTACTGTAAACCACTGAAAAATCTTTTGTTAGAAATTTTTTGGGGTCAAACCATATTTGCAGCTGACTACAGGGTATTTAGGATCTTGAAGCTTTTTATTGACTTTTTGCGACGTTTTTGTGGCTTTTTTTAAAAAGTTTTTCAAGATACATGAAAAAAAAAGTACAAAAAAACTTCAAGAACATCAAAAAATCTGTATGTTTATATGTGTGTTTCAGCGTTGTGTTAATGTGTGTGTGTGTGTGCGTGTGTGTGTGTGTGTGTGTGTGTGTGTGTGTGTGTGTGTGCGTGTGTTTCAGCGTTGTGTTAATGTGTGTGTGTGTGTGCGTGTGTTTCAGCGTTGTGTTAATGTGTGTGTGTGTGTGTGTGTGTGTGTGTGTGTGTGTGTGTGTGTGTGTGTGTGTGTGCGCGTGCGTGTGTTTCAGCGTTGTGTTAATGTGTGTGTGTGTGTGTGTGCGTGTGTTTCAGCGTTGTGTTAATGTGTGTGTGTGTGTGTGTGTGTGTGTGTGTGTGTGTGTGTGTGTGTGCGTGTGTTTCAGCGTTGTGTTAATGTGTGTGTGTGTGTGTGTGTTTCAGCGTTGTGTTAATGTGTGTGTGTGTGTGTGTGTGTGTGTGTGTGTGTGTGCGTGTGTTTCAGCGTTGTGTTAATGTGTGTGTGTGTGTGTGTGTGTGTGTGTCTGTTTCAGTGGGTCCTCCATCAGGTTTGCAGACGTTGCCGGGCAGGATTTGGCGAAGCAGGCTCTGCAGGAGATAGTCATCCTGCCGGCGCTGAGGCCCGAGGTCAGTTCACACACCAGTAACGTTTAAAAACCAACACGCAGCCGTCGAATAACGTCCTCTCTTCTTCTTCAGCTGTTCACAGGGCTGCGGACTCCAGCCAGAGGACTTCTTCTCTTCGGTCCTCCTGGCAACGGAAAGACCATGCTGGTGAGTCGGAGCTCTCACTGCACGAACAGTTTGATTTCTGACTCATTAACAAGAATATATGAAGACACAAAGAACCCTGACACACCTTAGCTTAGCATATTAGCATGGCAACAT